>MU134436.1:57203-69376 GCA_015039355.1 Ramaria rubella | reverse complement strand
ATCCCTCCCTATTCCGACTTCCTCCAACAACTTCCAAAAACAACTTCCCACCCACGTCTCATCCTTACAACGTTTTACATTTCACAAACTCTTTGACATCTATGCCTTTTCACATTCTGATATTTCCAGTTCTTCTGAACATCTTCACAATTTCTTACAAGTCCAATCCCAATCCCAAGTCGGATCCCTGATTTTCCTCCGATTCCACACTACTCCAACCTCCGATATTCTTTAACTTAACTAAAAGATCCTTGACTCACCATTTTCTATTTTTCCAATCACTTCATTCCTTCCGATTTTAAAATGACTTCATTGCTTAACTCACTATATTACTTTGCCGAAACATTTCTGAATTACTTTATGATACTTTTCACTTTCCGATTCATTTTGTCAACTGCTATCTACTGCATAGTTTCATCTTCCAGCCTATTGGCCTCCGCCTCAGCCCCTGCCGTCTTTCCTGCCTCCTCCTCATCTGGCTTGTCCGAAGCCACATTTTTCCGAATCTGCCATTTTCTCGCTGATGTCCACCTCTGGCTCCTGGGCAAATTCCTCCCCTACTGGAATCTCCTTCCCCAGTACCTCCGGAATCTCCTTCTCCAGGTCCTTGGTGATTTCTGCCTTTTCCAAAACCTCCTTCTCTGGTACCTCCAGAACGACATCGATGTCCATTCTGTCGCCATCCACCTCCTTTGCTTTGCCCTTCCCCTTTGCCGACTCCTCCTCCAGTTCAGGTTGTGGCCTGACATTTTCCGCCTCATTTTTCGACCTGGCTTCTGACTCCAAGTCCCATTGCGACCCCAACACCCCGTGGTATGCCTCCCACTGCTTTTTCAAGAACTTGTACTCGATCTCTGTGATCCTGTGTGATGTCTTCAACGAGTCATTGAAAGCCACCATTCCCTCCATATTGTAGCGCAGCCACTTTGTGAGGCTGTGTATAGTCTTGCGGAGCCCACAAATCTGCCGCGAGCCCTGCATCCTCTGCCTCATCCTCCATGTCGTCCTCTGTTCCCTGCTCCTTGCCTTTGCCTTTCCCTGAGACTGCCCCGACTTCGTGATCTGTGACTGCCTCCGCCCGACGTCTTTTTGTCGCCGGTCCTGGCCCCACTTCCGCGTTCTCTGCCTGGCCCCACTTCCACGTTCTCTGCCTGGCCTCCCGCGTTCCCCGCTTCCACGTTCTCTGCCTGATCCCGCCTCTGCATCGACAATGACGACTTGCCTGCCATCTCCACCACAAAATCTGCATCGCCTGGCTTGGTGCACTTTTTCCAGTCAATCTGGCACTGGATGCAAGCCGCGATTTTCTGCCTTTCCACTCCTTGTCGATGCATTCCAAACCCTGCATCTGACAAAGGACACACCGATCCTCGTACTCATCGGCCTCTGACCATACCTCCTTGAGGTGACATTGTCGGCCTGCTGCATTTTCTGATGTACCTGTTGGAATCCGGTCGGCTCTCCGTTCGCGATCGGCCTTCTCCAGCTAGTCCAATTCTTCTGTCACAATCCATCAATCACATACAAAAAGCAACTACTTACTGACAATTTCTTGAGTCGGGCCTCCTCCTGCCTCAACTCCTCCCGCACCATTTGTGTCAATTTGGCTTTCTGCCGATCCACCACCTCCTTCTGCTTCCTTCAGTTGGCTTCCTCCTTCTGTTGCTGATCATCATCCTCCTTCTCTCTCGCCCTCCTGATCCTGATCCTCCTGCTCCTTCCGATCCCAATCTTCCTTGTCCTTCAGATCCCGATCTTCCTTGTCCTTCCGATCCTGATCCTGCTTGTCTGCCGCTTCTCTCTCCTGCTTTTCCCGCTTTGCCTTTGCCCTTTCCCACATTCTCAACTCCAACTCTGCCTTTTTCTGCTCATATTCCTTCACTTCGGCAGTGAGTTCATCGCCAGAGCTAATGTCGATAATGGACCGGGCAGGAGACGGTGACCTAGTACGCAGTGGCATTTTTTTGAGTAGTGGTGGTGGTGGGGAGTCAAAACATTTTTTGTAGTTCCACAAACTGTTTCCCCTATATATATCCAATCCAAGATCTCAGCCTTTATGGATAACCGAAGCCCAAAATTCCCATGACATTCAATAGTGTAATCAGCCTTCAAGGGCTTGGCTGTAAAAGGGAGATACTGTTAGATCCCAGATCTGACTTCCGTTGTTCCGATGTTTTCCGCATCCCGATAAGCCCTTTCCGCTTACTTCTGATATGACCCATTTATCATTCTCAGTCATGATCCTATTTTTACTTCTCCCCATACGTCTTATCTCTATCTCCATATTTGCCCTGATTTCGGAACTCTGTATCGCACCCTTATCTTTCTGTTTCTGATTTCGGAATTCCACATGTTCCTTTAAATACGCTTTCTTTGTTCAAGCCTTCCTTAGCATACATATTTTTCGTTATACCTCATTATATCTGGTTACATCCTCATTACATTCCTATTACATCTTCATTGCACTTCATTATATCTCGTTAAAACTTGTTATCTCGCTACAACCTGCAATATCCTTCTCATCCACAACAAGCCTTAAAATCCTTCAATCCTTATCCTGATTATTCTGATTATTCTGATTACTCCGATTCCGACATTCTTGGCATTTCAAAACCCATTCTTTGATTACACTTGCTTTCCCGTAAAGCCAAAACCCTTGCTCGATATTCATTTATCATTAACCCTACCCCCTCCCGTATTTGGTTATTCTGATCCCAAATATCTGAAATCCCTCGCTCATCTCTGATAAGTCTTAACATACTATTTGTCACTGACCCTTTCTGAATAGACCCAATCATCAGAACCCTGATACATCCGTCTGGTCTCAATCTGAAATACCAGGGCACTAGAAATCCAAGAGGGTGCAACCCATAAGTTGAAGCCAATGCCTGTATAGATCAGTCTTTGGATCTCCGATTTCCAACTCATCCGATATTCCGTGCATTTCCAAATATTGCAGCCCCGATTTTGGTAAAGGAGAGTTCTGACCCAATCCAACCTCACGTCTGATCTGGCACCATAACACACACACTTGTGGCAGGCCCTTCAGGACCCTTCCATTTTTCCAATCCGTGTTTGTGCAGGATAGCCTGTGGGCTTGACAATGCACAGTGCACCTCCAGTTTTCTCCATTCCTCAATTTTCTGACATTTTTCCGACATGGCCTTTTCACGCTATGATTACCTCTGGCACAAAATCCCTATCCTTACCACTTTTCCTGCTTTCCACTTGTATTCCGCCACTTCACCTCAAGCCATTTCTGTCCCCATGCAATCTCCACAAGCTCATTCACAAGTTTTTTACCCAAGCTAATCACGATTGTGGGAATAGAGCGCAAAGGGAATAACAACTCAAGGAGTTTCTCTGAAGCAAGTCTACACTACTTCACCCACTTATATCCGATTGCAAATCCCAGCCTTTACAACCACCCAATGCCAAAATGTCTCAAGACATTAAAGCCTCGAGGGCTCGGCCTTAAAGGGGAGATACTGTTAGAACCCATATCCATTCTCTGATTTTCCAACAATCTCCGAAACTCCTCCTCTGACAATCTCCAACAAATCTCCTTTTCCGACAATCTCCTTTCCACCAATCTCCTTTCCGCCAATCTCCTTTCCGACAATCTCCTTTCCGACAATCTCCTTTCCGACAATCTCCTTTCTGACAATCTCCTTTTCTGATAAGCCTTTTTCCGACTTTCTCCAAAATCTCCATTTAAACATCCTTAGTCATCCTTCAGAGATCAATCTCCTGATCTTATATCCATATGTCCTATCTCCGACTTCATATTCGTTTCCATATTCACCCCGTCTCAGAATTCCATATCTCATATCATTACCTGTTATGTCTCCGGTTCGGCATTCTCAGTTATTCCTTAAATATGCTTGTTGTACATCTCTTTCTCTAGTTTGAGTATTGATTGTTCATTATCATTGGTCATATTGCCTATCACGTATATTGACTTATATGATGAGTCTCGCATATTGATTGTATTCTGATCATCTTTATTCTGACATCCCGAAACCCTTATCTCTGGTCTAAACTCCGATTTTTCCGAAAAGCTAATCCTTACCTTTAATCCTCTTCAAACACTATTCCACTCTTCTCTGATTTTCTCCCATGTTTTCCGAAAATACTAGTTAAGTCTTGACTAGCTGTCTTGTCATTGATCCTTCCATAGATCTCTGACTATTCCGACATTCTCCAAATTCCAACTTGTCAAGAAATCCGAAATACCAGGGCACGAGAATCCAAGAAGGCGCAACCCATAAGTTGAAGCCAAGCCTGTCCGATCCCAATATTCTGATATTTCTGACGTTTTCCACAACTCCAGTGAAAAGCAATATGGTCTTTAACACATAGGAACAATCTTGACCTGGATGGGTTCACAGCCACGTGCACTCCTGATTCTGAAGTGAACATTGCAGTTGGGCAATTTCATGTGAAGTGAGGTATTGGTGGACACCTTGTTGTCAGAGGACACTGCAGAGGACATGGTGGTTGGAAGGCAAGGTGTTAGGACTTATGACAGCAAAATAGGTAAGCTTTATATTGAGGCTAATAACTCCTTATGTGTACTTATTTGGTCAACATCTGCCAGGTGTTCCCAGAACAGAAATCCTGGTAGACTGGGCATGCCTCTGGTCAATCTCCAGCATACATCTATGGGATCTGGAGTGCACATTGATACATCAATGTTATCACAATGTTTATTTGAGAAGTAAAATAATAGGGGAAGAGTGTTGGAATGGCAAGCATGATGAGTCCTTGCCAATATCAGATAGGAGTTCAAAATGAAAACTGAATGTATGAACATTGTCTCACTATAATTTGTTTGTTTTCCCTTAAGTATCTACAATGTAACAGTAGACACTTCAGTATTGCTAGTCACAATAACTGAAGTTTATTTGCAATAGCCATAGTCTTATCTAAACAGGTTATGGGCCCTGAGAGTTCAATGTCTGAATCAATGTCCATCACATCCAAAGATGACTCACTCTTCAAGGTTCCAAAATTAGTGATGGTACAAACTGGGTTGCATACAAAAACTCATATGACTTGGTCCATTGCTGCCCATTCCCTGGAAGGTCATCTCGATGGAATGAATCTCCATCCTGTTGAGCTGACCTACAGTGCACCTGACACATCTGCATGGACTGATGACCATAAGAAGGCATATACAGGCTACAGGCTTTGACTCAACAAATGAATTCATAGTGAGAGTGTTGTTGCTCATATGCAAATTGGAAATGCTATTGGAGATTCCATGTTGATGAAGGTTCATCATTGCACAATGGTTACAAAGACCTGGAAGGCCATCTGTGACGAATTTGAAGGCAAATCTCATATGATTCAAGTTGACTTGCAAAAGTGAATGATGGAGAAGGTTAGTGAAGATGATGACATTCGTGCACATCTTGAATCACTAAACCTTATGTTTGAATGTCTTGCTGGAATGGGAGCTAAACCCAGCAACAAAGATTACTTCACAATAATATTGTCATCCCTCCTGGAATCCTATTCTTGACCTCTAAAAATCATCAGTGACACAGCTCAGCATCTTGGAAAGCCTTTCAAGCCAACTGACTACATTGCCAAAGCTATTGATGACCACAATAAGCGCAAAGTTCATTCCGAATATAATGGCAAAAATAAAGATATCACACTCTATGCTGGAAGTAACAATCGTAGGAAGGGAGATGTAAAAAAGGAATCCAAAGACATCGAATGCTTCAATTGCCACAAGAAGGAGCATATGAAGGCCAACTGTTGGGCTAAAGGCAGAGGAAAGGAGGGTCAAGGCCTGCACTCTAAGAAGAGCAAAGGCAAGTTGGTGAATGTGACAGCCAAAAATGTTGAAGATGGATGCTGGTCAGCAATATTGAATGACTCTGATGGTTTTCTCAAAGAATTCTTTGAAGATGATACATACAGTCTGGATGAAACTATTGATGATGAGAACATGCCAGAACTACAAACCATTTCAGATAACAGTAGCAATGACAAATTGCCAGGATTAACAGCCATCTCTGACAATAATGGTGATAAGTACCACAGCAGCAGTGTCATCAGCAATACTTGGTCAACTATTGAAGACGAGGGTAAAATTCCATTCACATCCATCAATATTGCTGCAGCTACAATCTCCCAGCCCATACCATCAGGACAAATTCTCAAACTATATGATTCTGGTGCTACCCATCACATGACACCTTACAAACATCTACTCAATAACTACATGCCAGTTGCCCCAAAATCCATCAATGCTGCTAATAAAGCAACTTTCCATGCTATTGGTTGCAGAGATATGAAGATCAAGGTCCTGGATGAGAAATTAGAAACAGTGATTATACTTAAAGACATATTATACACACCTGATATCAAAATGATGTGTGTCTGTTGGGCTCATTGACCATGCTGGTTACCCAGCCATTTTTGAAGGTGGAGACTGCACAATTCATGACAAGAAAAAAATGTTGCAGGGCACATTGTTTACAGAAACAGCATGTATCAAGTTGAGAGAAAGGAGTCAGCACATTCCAGTGCTAATGTGGCAACTGAAACAATTACTGTCATGGATTTTCACCACCGGATGGGACACATCACACCTGAAGCTGCTAAAAAACTTGTCAAAGATGGTCTGGTAACAGGAATTGAATTAGACAACTCGGAACTTACAGCTGTATCTTGTGATTCTTGCGTGACATGTAAACCTGTACCACAAGAGAGAGAAGGCAGGAGAGCAGGAGAACTCAGTGATGAAGTGCATACAGATGTATGGGGACCGTCTCAGATTAAACCAATGGGGAGTAAGGCCTACTAAATCAGCTTCACGGATGACAAAAGCCAACATACATCAGCTCACCTTCTCACTCATAAAGGAAATGCCTTTGAAGTGTACCTGATCTTTGAAGCTTGGTTGAAAATGCAACATGGTGCATCCATCAAAACCTTATGATCTGACTGAGGAGGAGAATACCTCAGTGACAAGTTCAGCACTCACCTTGCAGCTCAAGGACCGGTACAAAAACTTACCATACATGACACACCTTCCCAGAATGGGGTCACAGAATGTTTGAATCATACTTTACTTGAGTGTGTGTGTGCAATGTTGCATGCAAGCAGATTACCAAAGAATCTATGGGGGGAGGTGCTTCAGCATGCTGTTTGGCTAAAAAACACAGAACCTCGACTAAAGTGTTGGATAATAAAACTGCTCATGAAGCACTCACTGGACAGAAGCATGATATTTCTGAATTACAGGAGTGGGGAACAAAAGTTTGGGTCCACAACATGGAGAAACATAAATTGGATGGAAAGGCAAAGGAGGGACAATGGGTTGGTTTTGACAGTGAAAGCAAAGGGTTGTGGATATACTGGCCTGATAAGAAATCAGTATCAGTGGAACGCAAGATCAAATTTGATCAAGACTACATACTTGTACCTGGGAGCACACCATTCAAGGGGGAGTGGATAAATGTTGAATGTTTGGCTCCAAGCACCTCAAATGGATCTCCTGCAAGCACCTTAATGACACCCCCTGCACTCCCTTCAGCTCACACCAACATTTTGGAAGGTTTTGAGAACTCACCTGAGGCCCCATGTTGCAGTGAGTGTGCCTGGAAACCATCTGCCTATGTGCAGAGTCTTCAAGCTGGTGAAGGATTGACTACCAGCCTTAAATCTGCACCACTAATACTAATACCAAGAGGCATATGCATCACTGAACCTACATCCACTGGTATTGTGTGTACTGTTGTGGACAATCACGAAGGAGCTGCTATAACAATGACACACCAGAGGGCCAGTGGGATCGAGAGCAAACTAGTTGAGGAGATAGTAGGGTGTTTCATGCAGGCTTATTCCATGCGTTTTCATGGCGATTTCAGTCACGATTTCATTTGCAAACTCTGAACGATTTTGCAAGTTTTGCGATTTCATGAAAGCGGCTCCTACCTCACTTTTGTGAAATCGCCACCACAAACTCGCTGCAAACTCATCGCAATCTATGCCATCTCCTTGGCTGTTACAGGCTGTTCGTCAGTTGGTGACTCTGTAATATGTTGCTGCTTAAATAGTGCTCGCAGAGTGTGCCAGATAACTTGGCATAGTGGCCTTTTAGCCCAGTTGAAAACAAGTACTTTACTGGGAGAATTTACTGCCTTTCACAGTTTCTCACAGTAAAGTACTTGTTTTCAACTGGGCTAAAAGGCCACTATGCCAAGTTATTTGGCACAGTCTGCGAGCACTATTTAAGCAGCAACATATTACAGAGTCACCAACTGACAAAACGGTCTGTAACAGTACCCTCCCCTTAGGTACTGAGCCCTCGAGGGACCACAGCGTGACATTACAAATACAGGTTTCCCAGGTCTGCACTGTGGCTCACCCCCAAGTACCCTCATTGCTAATCAATGTAGCAGACCCCCATGGTCCTGACCACCATGTAAGCCAGAGTTCCTGGGGTCCCAGCTGAGCTCCAATAACCTCTGCAAATTATTGCACTCAGTGGGAATTGAACTTCTGACCTTGGCAACTTGGCATACTGTTGGGTAGTCGGAGAATAAAGGCTCTATTACTGGTACCTGCGGGTGCAATGATATCAAAAGGTCCAAGGTATTTTTCGCACATCTTGTTGGTGATCAGCTATAGTTAATTATCTAATCTTAGGCAATCAACAATTTTCACTCTTCGATGTGTCCTATCTATCTCACTACATTGTTGTCAGTACAATATGGTAAAATGTGGTGGAAAGGCCCCTCAAGTGAGAAGTTCAAAGAGAAAAACTAAGGAAGAAGAGGGAACAGATGAAGATGAAGTTGAGGGAAATCCAAGCCAGAGATGAAGAGTGGCCAAAATTCCATGGGCCAAGAATGAGGAGTTGTAAGGGGAACCCCTCATACTGCTCCTTTTTATTCTCCTTCTCCTATTCTCCTCTCTTATTCATGTTCACCCCTTCTATCCCCATGTTCATACTCTACCCCCTCCTCAATTCCCAACACACAGATCGTAAAGCCAGAGGCATCGACTCCTTAGTCCAAGACTTAGACACATAAGTAACAAATGGACTAATATGTCGTCACCTCGCTTTGCTAACCCTTAACCGTCGTCCCCGTGTGATAAGTGGACGACGCACTGTGTTTTAGGAGAAGAGGAAGGACTCCGAGACCTAACAGAAGGAACTATCCCGAACGTTGAGATCCTAGTCACCTACTGTCGTTCACCCGTTAGGTAAGCAGGAAGAGAAGTCGTCAGTACCAGACGCGTAGTTTCCGGACTCCTGTAAGAGCTTGCTTCACCGGACCAAAAGGTGTGGATACTGTCTGTTCCCTTGACCCAACTACTGCCGCTCGTCGTAGATGGAGGTAACGGTGACCAACCCGTGGGTACCATCGTTATCCACCCTGACGAACTTTCGACACCACGACTAAGGCTAGCCACTCCACCCACACCCAAAAACCACCAACTGTGGTTGTCTCTGTCCTCTCCCTACCCATCTTCATAAGCCACATCCCGCACTCCACGAAACTTTCCGAAGTAATCGTCGTGTACGAACACTCTAACAGGATCGGTGACTTTTGGTAAGCCTTTCCAGTAACAGGCTACCCGCAGGAAGTTGGTATAATCGTTAGACTGAGACCTACCTTCCCAGTTCTGGTACCACCTTAAAGTACTGTTCCCTCCGGACAAGAAGTATAGGTCTGAAGAGCTGGTCGAGAAGTTTTGAGTAACTATATCAGTAGTTACCATGCTGTTAAGACTATCATAACTGCGCTGAGATCAAACCAGGTCCGTCATCAAAGAAGTACCCCTTCCTTCTTACAACTGGACTTACGGAAGAGCTTTCTCTGGGTCCATCTTACCCATCCCACTGGTCAAGATTAAAGGTAAAGCTTCTGCGTACACCGTTTCCTACTTCGTGTTGGACTAAGGTACTTACTGTCCCGGGTCTCCTGGAAAACGCACTAGTAACCGTTTCACTCAACCCGTGTCCCGTTCTATCTCAAATGTTCTCAAGTTCTTCCGAGTAGGAAAAAGAGACAGCGGTAATTTCAGTCGTCCTCACCGTCCTCACCGCACAAAAACTCATCATCCCCCCCTTTCCCTACGTCAGTATTCCGATCACTGTAGTACCAAGTTCCACACGTGGACCTGTAGATAGACAACTTGGACAACACGGTCAGTAAGGAAGACGAGGAGAGAGTCGTGCGTTCCGTTGGAGATTTTGGTGCTGTGCGACTACGTCGAGTAACATTCGGCGAACTTTTAGTTTCCCTAAACCCAGAAGACCATACCCACATCTGTACCATCTTCACCTACCTCATAATTCCTTACATGGTCTCCCCAGGACTCGACGATACGTGGACTTCTATAGTTAAGTCTCTGCTTCCACTGTCCCTGACCACTGTTCGTACTATGAGCTGTCGCGGATGATGTGATGTTTTCTGCGAGTGACGTGTGCGCGGATAGTAGTAGTCGAAAGCGGTCTGGTAGTAGACGACACGATGGAGGTCAGGCGGTCTGTGTAGTAGAGGTGTGAGTAAGATAAAAAGTAGTTAAGATAAAAGTTATACGGTAGGTCGTAACGGTGGTGGTACAGGGTACTAAGCAAAGTCTACTGGCGGTTCGGTCTGTATGTACAACCTGGTACGCAACTTGAAGGATCAGTCACAAGAGAGGGGAACTACAAGTAAACAGGTCAGGAGGAGGTGTTCAGCGTGTAGCAGCCATGATAGGGGATATACAGCTTTAGAGGACTTCCGGGTATGGCTTATAAGGGGAGTATAGGAGGAATAGTGTAAGTGCTAACGTATACCCATAAGCTAGTTTGGAAGGTACGAGGGAAGATGCAGTAGCCAAAACTGGGTTTTGAAGCTTGGTCACTTACCAACCGTAGCATAGCAGGAGTCCTTATTGACCATGTAGTTTCTCGTGCCTGGTCCTTGTCTCTAAACGATGCCAATACACGGATTCCTGAAGCAGTTCTTCCCGAACAGAAACAAGGGAGAGACCTCCTTTAAGCATAGGTTCACAGTACTAACCAAGTGTACAAAGACTCAGCAGTAGTTCAGTGTACTGAGTGAATGAATAGAAGCCTCTTTAAACTGTTCGTTGACCTTAGGATAACCTGCCGATACTGAGTAAAAGTAGTGGACTGAGTGAGCGAAGAACCGACATGAAGATAAAGGTTAACAAGGTGTACCAGATAACAGATACTGAGTGAAGATAAGATAAAGACCGAAGATAAAGTTTAAGCGACGGTATAAAGGGAAGTAAAGAAACTGGTGGACTGAGTAAAAAGGTAAAGGAATGTTTGGTGGAAGGATAAAACCAAAAGACGGAGAGCGGCAATCAGTAAAGAGGACAGACGACAGCTGCTGTAGCAACATACCGTATGAGCGTAGCAAACAACAAGACGAGTACATATATTCCGGACAAAGCGGAATCACATGGGGTTAAGTGGAGAAAGTCAACCTAAGTGAGTAGATTCAGATCCAGATTCAGATGACGATGCAGTTGATGATGATGCAGATGTAGTTCCGGTCGAAACAGTTAGTGCACTGTAAACGACAACATAGAACAGATACGAATGCAGTAGTAGTAGTAGTGACGATGCAGTAGTAGAAGCAGGAACAAGATGAAAACAACGACGACTATCGTTTCGCGTGACTCGGCTTGTGGTCACATTCATCGGCACGTTGCTGCTGTGGCGATGGGTGACAGAAAACCTAAGTAAAGGCTTTCATTTGGTTGTGGCCAGGTCATTCAACCGTCCGAAAAGATGATATTCCCGTTGGAGATCCCAATCACCTTATAGTGTGATCCCGGACCGTCTACCCTTAGGTTTCATATATTCGAGTTCCTTCCGATGTCCGTTCCTATGTATGGACCGTCTACCCTTAGGTTTCTCTTTTCGGATTCCTGAGGGTGACGGCTCCGTCGATGATTGATTCCTTTCTGAGGACTTGTCTGACTTGCAAAACCCACGAATTTTGCCTTCAGTGCACTGGACACTGTATCGGGTCCATCTAAGGTTGAACGTGTGCATTTACCCGTGAATTTAGCGCTTGTCTTCGCGGTCGACATCTTCACTCATCCTTCCTCCTCCCCTCCTTCCTTTACCCTTATAATCTATCTTTACTGTCCTTCCTCTTTTCTCTCTATTTTCCCTT
>MU134436.1:0-54316 GCA_015039355.1 Ramaria rubella | reverse complement strand
TATGATGCAGTGATGGTCGTCGTGGATTCCTTATCCAAACATTCTCACTTCATCCCCACCTTGACCACAATTACAGCATTGGGAGCCTCTCGTCTCTTTAGGGATCATGTTTGGAGACACCATGGCCTACCCCTCCACGTGGTTTCAGACCAAGGTACACAGTTTGTCAGTGAGTTCACTCGGGAGCTATACAGACTTCTGGGTATCGGGGTGGCTGCCTCCACTGCATACCACCCGCAGACTGATGGACAGACAGAATGTGTCAACCAAGAGCTAGAGCAGTATCTCTGTCTATTTGTGAACAAGCGACAGGACGACTGGGATGACCTCCTGCCCCTTGCAGAGTTCCAGTACAACAACCATGTCCACTCATCCACAAAAGAGACTCCCTTCATGCTTGACTCTGGTCGTCACCCACGCATGGGCTTCGAACCTCACCAGCAGCCATCTAGAAGAGAAGCTGTGAATGAGTTCAAACAATGAATGGCTGATTCCCTATCCGAAGCCCAAGCCACCCTTGTAAAGGCAAAAGAGGATATGGCTCGATACTACAATCGTCATCGTGAGCCAGCCCCTACCTTTGTTCCTGGTGACAAAGTCTTCCTAGATGCAAGTGACATTAGCACTACTCGCCCTTCTAAGAAATTGTCACATCAGAACCTAGGCCCCTTCCTAGTGGAACACAAGGTTGGATCCAATGCTTACCGTCTCTGACTCCCCAAGTCTATGAGTTGCCTCCACCCTGTCCTCCCGGTGGTGAAGCTCCTCCCCTGCCCCCCTGACCCCATCCCTGGTCAGAAAGCTCAACCCCCACCTCCCCCAGTCCTTGTAGGGGAAGATGAGCACTATGAGATTGAACAGATCTTGGACAGTCAATTCCGCCATGGAAAGCTTGAATACAAGGTCAGATGGAAGGGGTATGGATATGAGCATGATGAATGGATCCCCAAGGCAGATTTAGCAGCCCCAGACCTCATTGCTGACTTCCACCTCCCCCATCCCAGTGCCCCTCATCGCATTTGTGCCACAGATTTTGACACCTTCCATCAAAAGGCACTTGTACCCCCAGTAGGTGTCAGTGTGTCGGGACGTCACACTCTAAAAGGGGGGTGATGTAAGGGGAACCCCTCATACTGCTCCTTTTTATTCTCCTTCTCATATTCTCCTCTCTTATTCATGTTCACCCCTTCTATCCCCATTTCCCTTTTATCTCTCTTTTCTCCTTCCTGTCATTTCTATCTAATATTCCCATTTCCTTCCTCCCCTCCTCCTTCCTACTCACTTCTACAGCTGGCGCTTCTGTTCGTGATTTAAGCGCCCACTTACGTGTGCAAGTTGGAATCTACCTGGGCTATGTCACAGGTCACGTGACTTCCGTTTTAAGTGCCCAAAACATTCAGTCTGTTCGGAGTCTTTCCTTAGTTAGTAGCCGCCTCGGCAGTGGGAGTCCTTAGGCTTTTCTCTTTGGATTCCCATCTGCCAGGTATGTATCCTTGCCTATAGCCTTCCTTGAGCTTATATACTTTGGATTCCCATCTGCCAGGCCCTAGTGTGATATTCCACTAACCCCAGAGGTTGCCCTTATAGGAGTGGACTTATTGGCTGGTGGATTACCTTGAGCAGAATCCCAGTTTCTGACAGAAGCTCTTCTCCGACACCACAAAGGATGCAAATGCAGAAAGACATTTGAAGAACCAGGGGAAAGATCAAAAAACCGTTGCTTATTGTGTACTTGCAGAATGGGTGTTTGACAAGGATAACAGGGATGATGAGAAGCTATGGGATGCATATGTACAGGATAAGCACTACAACAAGTTGGTTGGTGGCCAGCTTGCACAGTGCGAACCCTGGGATGGAAGTGTACAGTGTGAGTTCTAACAGACTCGTTGGACAGGCTCAAGAAGAAATACCATGGATACTGCAAGAGCCTGGGAGAAACAGGTATGGGAATTGACCTGGATGAGGTATGGGCCGTATGGCAGGACAGTGCCCTTGCAGATGTGATAGGTAAGTTTGGAGTTTCATGTTGTATTAATAGTGTCTGATTGAAGGACAGGGCAGATACATGATGAATGGCCATTTTGGGACTGCCTTCATACATTGTGGAGAGAGCTTCCGAACTACAATCCAGTTGGTGTATCTTCATCTGCCTCTGGGAAAGAGCATGCCAATGCAGCAGAGCAGTTGTGGGGAAGGAAGAGTGTTGAAGATGAGGAAGATGTGACAAGTGGCATTGAAGATGTGCCAGGAGATTCTCAAGAGGGTCATGGGGCTCCCATGGACGAGGGTGAGGTATGTAGGATCGCTAATTGTGTGTTCTGTGGGCCTACTGACCATGTTGCTAGATTATGTCTGTATCCCCATTAAAATGCTCACCTCAGCTGGCTGAAAAGAAGAGGTGCCAGGCTATGCCACACCCCACAACAACCCCATCCCCTCCATGGAATATATACTCACTGCCCTCCTCATGGTGTCTCTTGCACCAAAGACCAGTCATAGACACCAGCCCCAACTCCCCAGTCATCTGTAAGACCCATGAATCAGCCAATCAAGAAAGGGACAAGCAAATGTGGTGCACGTGACACGTTTGACACTGAGCTAGAGCTTGCAGAAACTGAATGGCTCTGGGCTCAGCAGTCCCAGGCCACAGAGGAAAAAATGGCCAAGATATCCCTCAAATGTCGCAAGCTTGAACTGTAACATGAGAAGAGACAGTGGGACCAAGAAGCCAAGCTCAAGGAGTAGGAATGGGCATTAACTGCTCACACAGACCCAGGGGCAGTTTCCAACACTGCCTGATGGCTATGACATGAGCTTGGGCCTGGGAGCAGGGGGGGAGACAGGTGTACTGCCATTTGTCAGCTTTACTGACCATTGTGACACTATTTATTAATGTACCACACCACTATTAAATAACTATCTTTTTAGCTGATTTCTTTTTGCATTCCTGGCACCCCCAGCGGTAGGTATTTGTGGGCTCTGTGCCCAGTCAGACTGCACACCTGAATGGTCATCATCACTCAGGCGCTCTTGTAGTAGCTCTTCTTGAAAATCTGCATTGATGTCTCCACTTTCAATGTGACTGATGAGCGTATGGATGATGATACACATGCATATCCACTCAAGGGCACGACAATGATCAATCTCATTGTCTATTTTCTGCCACAGGCCCTTCAGTGATGAGAAGCGGCCCTTGAGGTAGCCAATGGCATGTTCTGACTTGACATGTACCTAGAATCACATTAGTGATTAATACAACCCTAGAAAAAACATACATGAGAGACCCGGAAATTGAAAATTTTTGTTCTCAGTGTGATCCACAGCAAGCCATTTGTAGGGTGCAACACACCAGGATTGCACAGGGTATGCTGAGTCAGCCCAAATCCATTTCAGAAGAGTTGCCAATGTTGCTTGTACACCTGGGAGTCTTGGAATGCAGTCAAGTCATGGGCACTGCCACAGTGCCCAATGACATAGTCTATAATGCGCAAGTTGGGCAATGTTATGAGCTAACTGTATGGTTAGCAGTGAGAGATCTATCTAGGAAGACTAATAAGCACCTGAACATTCAATGAGTAATTAGATTTCCTGTCAAAATAGCCTTCTCCATGGTATCCCAGCTTGTCAGTGTAATGATCTGCACATGTATGGGTAACCTGTGCGGGTCACCGGGTTGGGTCACGTGGGTTTGGGTACAGGTTTGAACATTCAAACCTGGTGCTAACCCAGGGGTATTCCCGGGTTAGTGCTTGGGGAGAGGGAGAGCAGGCGGCAAGGTGCAGGGAAGGAAGGGAGGAGGGGGCGAGCCCCTCTGGCATTGCACTGCCCCTGCTCCTGCCCCTAACAGCCTTGGATGGCCCACCCCACCCCCCTGGCCCACCCTCCTCCTGCCCCTCTGCTTATCCTCTCGCCCCTCTGCTCAGTGGGCCCAGCCTCATGCATGTGGTCATGTCATGGTAGGGGTGGTGGTGGCATGGATGGGGGCCATCACAGCCACTGGTGGGCATGGGAGGGGGCGGTGGGTGGTGGTGGGGTGGTGGATGTGGGCACCATGCGTCGCGATGGCACATGGTCCTCTGGCCAGCAGCCACATGAGCTGGCATGGAGGTGGGCATGAAGGTGGGTGTGGAGGTGAGGTGGAGGTGGGGTGGAGGTGGGGGTGGAGAGCGGTGGAGGTGGGCACCATAGTTGGGCACCATCCTCTGGCCGGTGGCCACACGAGCTGGCGTGGAGGTGGGCATGGAGGTGGGTGTGAAGGTGGGATGGAGGTGGGATGGAGGTGGGGGTGGAGAGATGTGGTGGAGGGGTGTGGAGGTGGTGGTGGACCGGCAGATGTGGTGGTGGACCGGCAGAGTTTTCTGGCCCGTACCCACAGTGTACCTGTGCGTAACCTGGAGAAACCCATACCCACGTCACGGGTAAGGGTTGCACCATGGGTTGGGTACAGGTCAGTTTTACCCAGGGGTTACCCATGCCGATCACTACTTGTCAGCAAGTGGTACAAGCATGCTGTCAACAAAACAAAAGCCATCCCGCCATGCATGACATGTGGCTTCTTCAACCCGCTGTTTCACCTCATCCTTCTCCATCTCATTTGGCCACCAGGTCACATCATCATGGAGGTGTAAGAACACTACCATGACCTGCCGTGTACAATTGACTACCATTCCAGCTGCAACACCAGCCCATTGAGCCATCGACTCCACTGATGCACTGTTGCCGAAATGACCAAACTGATATAGAGCTATTGCTAGCTGTTCACACACTGGGAGCTGAGGTTGTGGACCTGAGGAAATAAAAATAGTGTGCGTGTCAATCCGGCCAAGTAAAGCATCAAAAGTCTCTGGTGAGACTTGAAGATTCCAACAGAACCTCTTGGTGTCATCATGCCCATAATCCTCAAGTACAAGGTATAGTTGTGAGAGCTTCCAAACTCGGTTGGGCTCTAAGACCCTCATGTTTGACAAAAAGGTGATGTGCTCACACATGGCTTGCAACCTTTGATGGTATGTCTTGTCTTCATCTTCATCCAAGTCCGGCTCAAGAGTCTGAGATCCTACAGTGGCTGTAGAATCCATAGTGATGTCAGAGACAGATGAAGCAGAGATGGTGGAGATATCACTGTTGTGTTCATCTGAGACCTCATGCGCTGAATCAGTATCAGATGTAACTCATTGATGTCTGCACAACAATGCAGGCAGCAAAGCAGACAGCCATATCTGAATGTGGAGCCCAGTAACCATCTACACAGTGGGATGGTGGGCATCATGCGTAGGTTTTAGTTTGTTACATAATACGGAAGGTAACTAACTGCACATGCCATAACTTTACTTCACAGTATCAGACCACTTTGGGCCAAACTTTGAATTTGGAGGGTTTCACGCAAGGTATGGAATCGACGTGAATTTGATAGGAATTTGCTCACAAACTCATATCTAAACTCTAGAGTTTGTGAACAAAATTGCGACTAAAAATGTATGGAATAAGCCTGCATGAAACACCCTAGTGGAGATGGAGGATGGCATGGATTGGGTGTTTATTGCAAACTCAATCGTGGGAGACAATGTTATGGACCAAATTCAGACGTAAATCGGATTTGGTTGGAACACTCCTTGACCAGAATTGGAATGTTGCAATATTCAGAAATGTGCAGAATATTGGAAGACTCGGAAATCAGAGATCCAAAACTGATCTACACAGGTGTTGGCTTCAACTTATGGGTTGCACCCTCTTGGATTTCTAGTGCCCTGGTATTTTGGATTGGATGACCAGATGGGATTATCAGAGTTCCGATGGTCGAGTCTGTACAGAAGAAGATCAGTGACAAACAGTAAGTTGAGACTTATCAGATGAGTGGAAGGATTCAGATATTTTGGAGTTTGGAATAATAAATGCAAATAAGGGGTAATGATAAATGAATATCAAATGAGATTTGGCTTTATGTAAAAGTGAGTATAATCAAAGAGTGGATTTCAGAAAATTGGAAAGGTGTCGGAGTCAGAATATTTGGGATATCAATATAATGATCAATTGTATAAGGACATATATGCTTGAACAATATACGAAGTAAGATATAGAGAAGGTGCTAAGATATAGAGACTTTAATACAGATAGAAGTTGGTATGTTTCGTCAATATACAAGCTAAGTACAGCTTGAGTGAGAAAAGCATATTCAAAGGAATATGCAGAATTCCAGAAATTGGAAACAAAAGAGATAAGAGTGCGTGATACAGAGTTCTGGAATTGGAGCGAATATGGAAATCAAGATAGAACATATGGGGATAAGATTGAGATGGATTGTGACTAAGAATGATGAAATGGGGGTATATTGGAAATAAGCAGAAAAGGGCTTATCGGGATGTGAAACTGTTGGAATAACGGAAATTGGATCTGGGATCTAACAGTATCTCCCTTTTACAGCCGAGCCCTCAAGGCCAATTGCACCATTGAATATCATGGAAAGTTTGGGTGTCGGTTATCTGTAAAGGCTGAGATCTCTGATCAAATGTAAATAGGGAAAGCATCTGAGAAAGCACAAAACACTTTTTGACCTTGAACCACCACCACCAAACTCAAAATGGCATCACCCTCACAGTCCCCCTCGCCCCCTCCATCTGTCATAAAAATCAGCTCCAACGAGGAGATCATCACGGAGATGGAGAAGTACAAGCAGAAGAAAAAGGAACTGGAGAAGAAGTTGCGTAAAAAGGCAAAGGTGAAGCAGGAGAAGCAGGAAAGAGAGGTGGTGGAAAAGCAGGAGAAGGATTGGAAGCAGACAGAGGAGGATGATTGGAAAAGAAAGGAGAAGGAGGACAAAGACTGGCAAAAGCAAGAAGAGGCCGATTGGAAAAAGCAGAGGGAAGATGCAGATCAGCGGAAGGCCAAATTGACATGGACCATCCAGGAAGAACTGAGACAGGAGGAAGCGCGGTTGAAGAAAGTGTCAGTAAGTCGCATTGACTTCTTCAGAATAATCGAATTTTCTGATGGAAAGATTGGTTTTTAGCCGGAGAAAGGTGATCAGAATCAGAACACTGTAGTGTAACCCAGGCCACCCTCAGTGGTTGCCATTGGGCAGAAAAGGCAGGTGGAGGACATTGCGTGGTTGGATCCAGAGGAATTTGATGAGCAGTGCGTTCTTTGTTGGACGTGGGGCCTTGAATGCGTGAACAAGGAGCAGAAGAGTGGGAAATTGCAGAAAAAGGCCTGCATTCAATGCAGGCAGGATCGGAAAAAGTGCACAAAGCCGGGTGATCCTGATTTTGCAATGGAAATGGTGGGGAAATCATCTTTTCTGGTGTGGAATTGGGTGTACCAAGTAAATGCGGAGGCCGGACCGGGGCCTGGAATGAAGAAACAGCAATCAGAAAAGGCCGCAGAACAGGATGTCAGGACATTGTCAGGGAAAGGCAAGGGGAAGGAGCAGGCATCAGGGAATGACCAGGCAGACAAACTGTCAGAGGATTCAGGACTCATGGATGGAATCTGCAGGCTTCAAAAAATTATATACAACCTTGCCAAGTGGTTAAGGTACAACGTCAAGGGAATGGCAAGTCTCAACAACTCATTGAAGACATCGCATAAGATTTCAGAAATTGAGTTCAAGTTCCAGAAAAAGCAGTGGGAGACATACAACAGAATGTCAGTGCCACAACCAGAATTGGAGTCAGAGGCCGAATTGGAAGACGCGGTGACAGAAAAGGTGATGGAGGTTGAACTGGAGATGGAGTTGGGGAAGGGAAAAGGAAAGGAGACAGAAGGAGACAGAATGGATGTGGATGTCGTTCTGGAGGGAGAATGAGGTTCCGGAAAAGGCGGTGTTGGTTTACTTTTGGAAATGAATCCAAAAGACAGTGGGTAGCGGTGTCATTGTTGCATGGCTACTTACACTGGTGTTCAGCTCACACTGGGGGCATGAGCAGCTTTTCAGTGTAAAAAATGTGATAAAAATGCTTTTTCCTTACAGATTATCCATTCACTGTTCTGGTTGAAAAATATCCCAAAAATGCTGCTTTTTTATCAAATTTTTGAACCTGAAAATCTGGTACATATTTCACATTTATAGGCATGGGAAATGGACAGAACATGTGAGAAATAATGAATTTATTCATTGATTTCATGCCACAAAAATGTGAGGACAATCTTGGTTTTCATTGACATTTTCAACAGAAAAGAATCAAAGTTTATCATGATTTTATGGTAGAAAAAAAAAAAATCAGTCAAATATATGAGATTTTTAAAAACTATTAGCCAGTGAATAATCCAACATTTTTCTTTCTTTTTGACAAAAAAAAATCTCATGGATAAATGTTTATCCAATGGATAATCATTCACCCATAGGCAATATATAACAAGTTTTCTGACCCAAAAAGACAATGAAAAAGTCAGTGGATAAGAGTTTATCCCTTGGATAATCATTCTGCCATAGGCAGGACATTTACCCCATATGGAAGAATGATTACAAGGGCTAAACTCTTATCCACTGACTTTTTCACTGCCTTTTCGGTTCAGAAAACTTGTTATATATTGCCTATGGGTGAATGATTATCCATTGGATAAACATTTATCCATCAGGTTTTTCCTTGCAAAAACTAAAGAAAAATGTTAGATCATTCATTGGCTAATAGTTTTGAAAAATCTCATGAAAATCTCATATATTTTCCTAATTTTCTCACCTCTCTCCTACTATGAAATCTTGGATAAATTTTGGTTCTTTTCTGTTGAAAATGTCAATGAAAACCAAGATTGTCCTTACATTTTTGTGGCATGAAATCAATGAGTAAATTCATTATTTCTCACATTTTACATCCATTTCCCATGCCTAGAAATGTGAAATATGTACCAGAGATTCAGGTTCTAAAACTTGATAAAAAAGCAGCATTTTTGGGATATTTTTCACCCAGAACAGTGAATGAATAATCTGCAAGGAAAAAGCATTTTTATCACATTTTTTACACTAAAAATCAGCTCATGCCCCCAGTGTCAGTGCGCTTCACTATCAGCAGCAACAAAGGTAGAATGAAGATGAAGACGAGGACGAAGCAGTGATGATGATGATGACGTAAGCATAGACAAGATACAACAGCAAATGTCACATGATTGACAAAGCTGGCCTTGATGTAGACATAGAAGTAGTAGATGTAGTAGTAAACTTAGACTTAGACTTAGACTTAGACGAGTGAATCCAACTGAAAGAGGTGAATTGGGGTACACTAAGGCAAAACAGGCCTTATATACATGAGCAGAACAACAAATGATGTGAGTATGCCATACAACAATGTCGTCGACAGCAGACAGGAGAAATGACTAATGGCGAGAGGCAGAAAACCAAAACAGGAAGGTGGTTTGTAATGAAATGGAAAAATGAGTCAGGTGGTCAAAGAAATGAATGGAAATGTGGCAGCAATTGGAAATAGAAGCCAGAAATAGAACAAAAGTGAGTCACAGACAATAGACCATGTGGAACAATTGGAAATAGAAGTACAAGAAGCAAGTGAGTCATATGATGAAAATGAGTCATAGCTGTCCAATAGGATTACAGTTGATTGTCAAATATCTTTGAGGATGAGTAAGTGAGTTACTTGACTTGATGATGATTCAGAAAAATGTGAACCAATCACAACACTTGGATACAAGTCTCCTCCAGAGAGAGAATGAAGACAAGTCCTGCTTGATGAAGTCCTTGGGCACATAACCATAGCAAATCTCTGTCCCTGGTCCAAACTCTTTGATATCCCAATAGTTCCTGAGTATGATATGATGCCAACCATTTACTAGTTTGTATTTTGGATCAATACCAATGATGTGGAAGAGAGCATGGAAGACAGGGTCGAATACCCATATGCAATGGTGAACAAGATAAGGAGGATATGAGGGGAATATTTGGAATGGGCCTTCAGGAGATTCAACGTAGAGAGGATAATACCAACAATATGTGACAGATGGAGGAGGATTGAATGAACATCAAGGGGAGAACATTGGTTTGGAAGTTCAATCCGTGGTCCAACGTGTATGTCTGGCTTAGTGACCATCTGGAAAAAATCATGGGAGATTGTGGTGGCAATGCTGGATGGCATATTGAAAATAGAATTGATGAATATAGAACGAGTGTGGAGATGATGTATCTGGCAGACTGGAGGTAGCACAGCAGATGATGGTCTGGTGAAAGATGATGAAGATAGGTGCATGTGCAGTGAGCATCTTTTATGGAGTAGTAGGCACTGTCAAGTATCATGCTTGTCAACATGCTGCTCTAGAGAAGGAGCAGCAACACAGCCGCAAAATGGTGGATAGATTATCTGCCATCCAGTCAATGCCACCAGCACCGACTATAATAGATCTGACTTCACAGTCAGATTCGTTAATGGACTCAATGAGTCCATCCACTGTGGCTACCAGTGTGTCACTAGTAGGACCTATGCAATCCAGTCATAAGACTGCATGGAAAACACACACTCTAGCGGCTCCCTACCCAGCCTCACTCACTGCCTGGATTGCCCCTGCTGTAGCGATCCACCAGCATCCCAGATGGGATTCTTTCCCTGCCCACTGGGCAAGGCACCACACCCCATGGTGGTGCAGATGAGTCATTGTTTTGGAAACTGTGAACTCAGAACTAAATGTTGGTGTAAGGTACACAATCAAGTTTAGTCTAGCCACTTGATAGTATTCAAGGGGATATCAACCAAAGACTATTATAATGGAGAACCCAATTAAGAGATTCTACTCCGGTGATCAAATAACACTATTACAAAGCAGTAATAATGCAATTCAAAGCACTTGTAGCAAGGCTACTAGTCTGGTCAAGATAATACCTGAAACTAAGTGAATGAGCGTACAAGGTTCCGATGCTTTGTTTTTATATGCAATATATGGGGAAAGCTGACTTGGACGACTAGGCTCTGGGTCATAACAATTGAATAGCTGTTCAATTGAAAGACTAAAAGGATAGCCAAGAAACAAGGACTTGAGAGTTGATAAAGTCAAAACTAACACAAGCTAGTTAGCTAGACAAAGGCCCTACAAGCAACAGTGCCCAGATAAGATAGAGTGTGCTAGCTTTGTGCTGACACAAGCTAGTAATCAAGCTAAGGCCCTACAAGCAACAAAGGATAATTGAATAGTAGTGATGGTTGTTACCAACACAAGCTATTAATTTAACTTTGGCCCTACAAGCTACAAAGCTTCAATTAATTAGAAGTGATGATACCCAATACAAGCCAGCAGTTGTACTTTGGCCCTACAAGCAACAAAGTGTCAACCGGATGGAAAGTAGTGGTTTGCTTACACAAACTAGTAGTCTTTAACTCTGGTCCTACAAACTACAGAGCTCCAACTAAAGCAGCAAAAAGCTGAAGAGATTGTGCCTCATCCCTGCAAGGTGATAAGCGTACTGAAAGAGGCTCCTGCAGAGTTTTTCAGCTAGTCAAGTTCTTCAGGCTTGAACTGATTCTGGTAGAAGGCTCAAGCTTCAGGCAGAAGTGGGTGTGAAATGTGTTTGATTGCTTGTCTCTAACTAGGCTACCTAGGGCTATATTTATAGCTCTACATCTGAGACATTCTAGCTGCTTTTGGAAGGTCTGAAAACCACTGGAAACTGGTGGAAACTGGTGGAAGGTTGTGGCAGTTTCCTTTTATGGACAGACCTTCCAGAAGCTTCTAGTCATTTCTACACTATTAATATATGACTACTGATTGGCTAGAGGGGCTAGTGATGCTATGGCAGTGACACTGCACCTCTGGCTATTAATAACTAATTAGGAAAATAGAGAGAATAAAGAAATACTGCTGAATTGTGTACATTAATGGTTTATGCTGACCAATGAGTTGGCTTACCTCAGCTGCTGAGATACAATAAAGGCAATTATTGATAAGCAGCTGAGTTGAAGCTGAGTTCTTGATTTGGCAAGTATTAGGTCAGCCTCCCAAGTCGTGGACTCTTGTGGACCATTAATGTACACTCAGGCAGCTGTTACAAAAAATAGATATATAAGTACAACTACTAGATAGAAACACTTGGAACCCAGACTCTTGACACTATAATTACATTATAGGGATCCCTAACAGTCATTGACCCACAGAGTGGTTCGACACATGTCCCATCAACAAACCTAGGTTCATTGAACAGCTCCCACTCGCATGCACAACATTCACCTTGTCACACAATGCTGCACAGCATGCAATAATCAAGCATGCTGACCATGAGCAATGGCTTGCTACTCAAACACCAGTGTTCAAGATTGCACATGACATGCCTCCCAACCTTAGGGATGCATTGTGCACCATTGAATACTCCCCAGAGGGAGTATCGCCTGCTATTCACGGGCATGGAGACATGTAAGAAAGTACATTTAATAGTAGCATATAATAGTAGCATATATGCTACTATCTAGAGTAGTATTATATAAGCCACCCACTAGGGACACTTGTAGATAGTGGACAACTATACAGTTGTCCACAAGTAATTAGATAAGCACATAGAACTTACTTGTAACCATGCTACATCACAGACACCAATAAATATTATTGGCTCAGTCTGTATTGCATGATAAAGTAAAACTTTACAAGACAACACCCTCTGGCTGGAGGATGTTGATGTATGGGTATGGCTTAAGCTTATTAAGCCCAAGACTCGTCTTTCTTCAAAAAGTGACGGACTTGTTCAAAGTCTGTGGCCAATGGGCCCAACTTGCTGACACCTACTGGCAGCAGGATTTACCAATGCTGCTGTCTACTAGCATTGAATTGTCATTTGAGTGGAAACGTCCTCCTGAGGACACTTCCCTCGATGAAATTGCCCAATGGTTGGGCATACACACAAGGGTAGACCCTGCTAGGGCTCTGGTAAACATAGAGCCCTACTTTGCACATAAGCAGAGTAAAATCTGCTATAACGAAGTCATGCAGAGGGTACTCAACACCCGTGAAGGCCAAACATTTACCAGCCTTCACATACTGATGCCCCCTCATCCCCCAGGCTTCTAGGGAGCACCAACAATGTCTGACATGATTCATCACTCAATGGACAAGGCAGAGGACCTCCCCACTCAAAGGCATATATGGACATGTTGTTGATGGAATCCTCCACACCATCCACTCCCCCCCTGCACCTGCTACAACAGCAGATGACACTACTATGGAAGTCAATCCAGCCAACTCCATTTACTATGACAATACAGTCGAAGTAGCTGCACAGTCATCTTCAACGCACTGGAGGCATGGCAAAATTTTCTGACTCAGAAAACCCTATGGAAAATCTTCAGAAATGGTTGAAGATGCTAATGATTTATCTATATAGGATAAATGTTTGAAAACAGAATCTTTGCCAATGATTTGCTGATACTAGGAGACATTAATAAGATCAATCAGAACAACTTGAGAAAATTGAGAGGAAAACCATGGGAAAACAGTTTTTCCCATCTTTTCCCTTGTTTTTCACTGTTTTCCCCTTTTTTCCTCTCAATTTTCTCAATCTGTGCTGAGTGATCTTATCAAAGTTTCCTGGGATTCAGTTTTCACACAGTTTTCCTATCCAGATAAATCATTGGCATACTCAACCATTTCTGAAGATTTTCCATAGCGTTTTCTGGGTCAGAAAATTTTGGCATGCCTCCAGTGGTCGACTGTGCCTGCACCTATATATGCTGATCCTCCATCAGCATAGAGCTGCCCCAACCTCCTGAGGTTTGGTCTGTGGGGAGGATGTAAGAAAGTAGAATAATAGTAGCATATATGCCACTATATAAAATATACAAGTCACTAGGGTGACTTGTTGGCTGTATTATATAAGCTGCCCACTAGGGGTGCTTGTAGATAGTGGACAACTATACAGTTGTCCACAGATAATTAGATAATCAGACTTTCCACCTGTAACCACACAACCACAGATACCAATACATCATATTGGCTCAGTCTGCACTGTGTGAAATGGTAAGAGAATCTTTACATCAAATTTGGTCCCTGAGCACATTTTGTAAAGATTATTAGCTACAGCAATGAGTTTATCAGAGAATCAAAAGATGTATAGCACATAATTATGGCATAATTAGTGACAAAAATACCATCTAAGAAAGAAAAGAATTGAACCATTTTTCATTTCATCTGCCTCTCTCACTCTGAGTCTGGCAGGAAACTGAAAAAAAAAAGATAAGCTCCAAACTTTTGTATTTTATTTGGTATTATAGCCACTAATTATTCCATAAACCTGTGCTGTACATCTTTTGATTCTCTGATAAACTCATTGCTGTAGCTAATAATCTTTCCAAAATGGCCTGGGCTCAAATTTTCACCTGGTGTGCAAACTGCTGTAAGTATCTATGATGTAACAGTAGACACTTCAGTATTGCTAGTCACAATAACTGAAATTTATTCACAATAGCTGTAGTCTTATCTAAACAAAGAGTTTATAGTGTATTGAACAGATATCAACTGAATTAAATTGTTACATAATCATTATATACACATTACAGCTGTTTGCATTATGTAAGGCATGTGACAATTTGAGTTTGAAATAAACTCCCAGCTTGTGAGCATGATAACTTGCTCATTTCTCAACCAATTCTTCTAATTATTTTTGTGATTAACTTGAATTAATTTATAGTGCTTCTATGTATTATTGTCCTTCTAATGTGTCTAAATAAAAAATAGGTCTCATGGGGCACATATGTGCTCATGACCACAATTCTGGTGGCAAAATGGCCTCCAGCTTAGTGAAATGTTTATATGTTCCAGTTATAAAGTTAATTTAGTGCATGGTCATAATTCTCAAGCTCTATTATTCAACCTGGCTTCTCTACACCCTCTAAAGACAGGAAGCTTTTTTTGCCTTTGATGGATAAGAGGTCTAGAGAAGCTTGTGATGATCAATCTTATCATAAAAATTTTTAAAGCACTAGATATACTGTATAGCAAGACCATATCATTATTTCAATGATTTCCAGGCCATTTTGCCACCAGAATTGTGGTCATGAGCACATAGGGCTGCTCAATTCTTAGTTCGGTTCGCTCGGTTTGTTTGCTCCAAAAAAATTTAAGGACCACGAATGACCAAACGAACGCAAAGAATTGAGCAACCACAGTTCGCTCAGTTCATTTGAGATAGCGGAGCACGATAGTATGTAAGCGGCCAACAACAGCCGGTCGCACATGTAGACATGAGTTATGTTGTGGAATCACCAATCTACCAGCATAGGGATACCTTATGAACTCTTAATTTTATGATAAACCCTAACCTCTCCCTCTGATCTATCCCTGGTCAGTGAATAAGTGAAAATGAAAAGCCAGCTAGCTCCCCAGAGAAGTTATGGTTTTGTCACCTCTTCATCTCCTTGCCCTGTTGCCAGATTCTCCTTATTTCAGAATCACTTTTCACTAATCTTGAAGCATCCTGTTCAACATGTAACATATGTAACCTCCAGTGCAACAGTTGTATGTAGCCTACTTGTCCAGAGATTACTTAATGTGCTGAATAAACAGCTTGCCGCTATGCCGGGCATAGTTATTTTGCTTCCGCAATGAACCGAACTGGACGAACCACCCCAGAGCAGTTCGTTCAGTTTGGTTTGTTGTGGCCTTCAGCTACGTCACTAAACGTCAGAATCGAAATTTTCGACACGTGACTTGCAAAACAAACCAAACCAAACGAACCGAATGTGACGACTGCTGACTAAGATCAACAAATATGGTGAATTGACGAAGAAAAAACTAGATGATAACAATACACGGCAATACACCTGTGTTGGTTCTGCGAAGAGCATAAGGCTCACTAGTCAGAAAGATTTATACTACGGTAAGTACTCCTATCTCCAAGACACGTCTCGTCATAGCTCATGACAAGTCACGTGTTCGCGCTCTGACACTACCCCCCTTCATAGACCGAACACCGCGAGGGATTGTTGGATCAAGTCTCTCAGCAGGTGGTCTAGAAATACGACCTGAATGCATAGTGGTGCGGGAAGGTGGTTCATAGGAGATAATGTGTGTAGGTTGTGATGGTGAGGGCAAACGAGTGGGTTGGAATACGTGACGATGTCGTGATGTGGGTGAGGAAGGGTGAGAAAAGGATCTTGTATGTTCTTGTTCGTGTGGCGTCTTCGGTGGTGCATGAGAGGTAGATGGAGTGGGTATGGAATGTTCAACATCAAGGTCAAAACGGTGAGGACGAGGTAAGCGTGGATGCCGGCGATGAAACCTTTCAATAATCTCGTTAAGAGAAGACGGTAGATCCAAAAGTGGGACCCATGAATTCTTGGAAGTAGGTATGTCCTTTCAAAAAATGAGATATTCATAATGTCGTCCAATCTTACGAGAATCGAGGAGAGTGTCTACTTGATTTGTGGGATCAGGTTCAAGAAAAACATTAGATGGGTGTGGGGCGTTAACAGAGCCACGATAGGGCTCTAGGAGCGAGATGTGAAATACAGGATGAAGACACGACATGGTACAAGGAAGATGTAGTTGATAGGAGGATTTGCCATGCTTCTCGAGGACAGAATAGGGCCCAAGCTTGCGAT
This sequence comes from Ramaria rubella, assembly GCA_015039355.1. Taxonomy (NCBI): domain Eukaryota; kingdom Fungi; phylum Basidiomycota; class Agaricomycetes; order Gomphales; family Gomphaceae; genus Ramaria; species Ramaria rubella. The sequence continues at coordinate 37,805 of MU134436.1, read as the reverse complement.
AGTCAAGCTTCTCAGAAGGCCGTGTGGTTTTAATGTTTCAGCAAAGAAGCCAGACCAAATCTCCTGGTTTGAAGGATGGTGCGGGAGATGCATGGGCATCATAATAGTACGCATAAGTCTCGTTAGCCTGTTTTAGCTCTGCTTGTAACTCCTCGTGAATAAGTTGGATTCGAGTAGCAAGATTGCCAGCAGCAGGGACTGTGGACCGTTCTGTGACACACGGCTCGAAGGTGGGATGACAGCCCAAGTTCACAAAGAATGGCATTTGCTGTGTAGATGAATTTACAAGATTGTTGAAGGCAAACTCAGCTAGTGCCAAGTAATCCACCCAATCGTCCTGTTGGTACAAACAATATGCTCGCAAGTAGGTTTCTAGTGTCTGATTCGTTCATTCCGTAAGTCCGTCCATTTGTGGGTGGTCAGCCGTCGAAGGTTTGAGCTTAACGTCTACAAGACGCATGAGCTCCCGCCAAAACTTGGAAACAAAGATAGATCTTCGGTCTGAGATAATGGAGTGCGGAAAACCATGAAACTTAAAAATACAATTAAGAAAAAGCAAAGATAAATCAGAAGCCGTAAGAGATTCAACAGTAGGAACAAAATGCACAGCGCATGTCAATCTGTCACATATAACCCAAATGGTGTCGCAACCATGAGAAATCGGTAATTTAACTATGAAGTCCATGGAAATTGATTTCCAAGGACGGTCTGGGATTTCGAGAGGTTGTAGAAGGCCATAAGGTTTGTGACGTGGCGCTTTTGACTCTTGACAAAGTACACATGCATCAACATAGCGACGAATAAAGGTGCGTAAACCTGGCCATGAGTAATCACGTTCGACAAGCTCAACCATACGTGCTCGACCTGGATGACCTGCAAGGATGGAATCATGCCGTAACTTCAAGATATCGAGACATAGGGAGCCAGGGACATAAAGTCGACCATGGTGAAACACAAGATTGTTTTCGACTGAGAATGCTTCATTGCCACTGGATATGGCTTCACGCCATTCAAGATCATTACGAAAAGCAGCTTTAAATTGGTCTGCGTGTTCTGAAGAGTCGAAAGTGAAAGTGGAGAGGGAAGATATGGAATGGGGAAAGGGATGGGATGGAGTGTCGACTGACGAAATAGAATCTGAAAAAATGTGTTCAGTATGCAATGGTGTAAGCAATGCTTTTCTCTGCAACTCTAAGACCTCATCTCCCTCTTGAGGCATGAAGTCCGGTCGATGCGATGGAGTATCAGCAGGACTGTTCTTGCCAGGTAAGAAATCGAGTCGAAAGTTGAATTCGCTGAGGAATATTGACCAGCGTGCTTGGCGGCAATTGAGAAGTTGAATATTCATGAAATATTGAAGGTTCTTGTGGTCGGAACATACTGTAACTGGAGTTGGTGTGCCGATTAACCAAGCTTGCATGTCACGAAATGTTTCGACGATGGTAAGTAGTTCTTTATCGTGAATTTCATAATTGATTTCAGCTGGAGAAAGCTTGTGGGAAAAGAATGCTACTGGGTGGAGAATATTAGATTCATCTGGTTGGTGAAGGATGCCAGAAATGGCAAAATCGGAAGAATCGGAAATGACGGTGGATGGGAGTGTAGGGTCGAAGTGTTGGAGGACTGGGGATGAGGAAAATGTAGACTTGAGGATGTTGAAAGCCTTGAGGGCTTTTGAAGAGAACTCGAAAGGTTGTGAAGCTGATTTTTTAGTAAGCGTGTTGAGCGGAAGAGCAATTCTGGCATAATGTTTGATAAAACGTCGATAAAAGTTAGTAAAGCCTAAAAATGATTGAACATCCTTCACAGAGTGAGGGAGTGGCCAATCAAGAATAGTAGCAAGCTTTTTTGGATTCATCTTGATACTGTTAGCACTGACAATGTAACCTAAATACTCAATATCAGTTTTATCAAATTCGCACTTCTTGGCATTTGTGTAGAGGCCAGCTGCTCGAAGTCTCTCAAATATGAGTTTACAGTGTTGATCATGCTCTTCTTGAGTGTGCGAGAATACAAGTATGTCATCAAGATAGACAACACACACAATATCAAGCAGGTCTCGTAAAGCGTCCTGTATATAAGCTTGAAATGTAGCAGGGGCGTTCGTGAGACCAAAGGGCATGACTGTATACTCGAAGAGACCTAAGTGAGTCTGGAAAGCAGTTTTCCACTCGTCACCCTCTCAGATACAAATCAAATTAAACGCATCTTTGAGGTCTAGGGCTGTAAAGATTTTGCAGCCTTGGAGATGATCTAGAAGGTCATGAACAAGTGGAAGAGGATAGCGGTTTTTCTTTGTCATTGAATTGAGACCACGGTAATCTATGCAAAGATGTAGACCACCTGTCTTCCTAGTCGTAAATAGGATTGGAGATGCTGCTGAAGATGTTGAACGTCTAATAAAACCTTTCTTGAGGTTAGTTTCAACATATTCAAAAAGAGCTGCACGTTCGGCTTCAGAAAGTGAATAAATTGGGCCAAACAGAGGTGTCTTCCCCTCCTCAATGTCAATGGAAATATCATAAGGACGATGGGGAGGGATTTTTTGAACTTCAATGGGAGAAAAAATGTCAAGATAAGAATGATACTTCTCAGGAACCGAATGACAGGTTTCTTCATCGATATTCATTGATAATGGATTGTCGGAAATGTCGTGAGGTTCAATAGTAGCTGAAATATTAGTGGAATTGAGTCTGGAATTTGGCGTATACCAAATAATAGCATTATTGCTGGATTTGGAATATTTTTGAAAACATTTCAGTGAAACGAAGGCAATATCGAGAGGTTTCGAAGTATTGGATTTGTCAGTAGATCGAAGAAATTGAGCAACAATCCCTTTCTGACCATGGCCAGGCTGGGAAACAGAAGAATCATGAATAATTGAAGAAATTGGGGAAATACCAGCTGGAGATTTTTGTGAAGATAGATTTGAACTTGACTTTGAATATTTGGCATGTAGACCAAGGCCTAGGCCAACAAAAGACATATTGTGACATGACTGTGCCATAGTCATAAGACCGTAGCCTTCTTGTATGGCCAGAATTGGATAGTTCGGATTTGCGCCACAGCACGAAAATGAAAGCTCACGACAAACCCAGTCAATGCTTGGGTTATGTCGTTGAAGCCAATAGAGACCAAGAATGATCGGATATGGCATAGATACCATACCGAGTCGAAGGTTTTCGGAATGCTCATGTACTTGTAAGCAAGTAAGTACATCTTGAGAGAGTAAACCTGAGACGAGAGGGCGATTGTCGATAGTATATACTGGAAGTGGATCCTCTTTATTGCAGAGCGGTAATGAATGCCGCTGAGTGAAGACATCGGAAATAAAAGAGTTAGTAGCACCACAATCAATAAAAGCATAAGTGTGAATAGGCTTTCGCCTCGGAAAATGTAAGTTACAGAGATAAAGAAATGAGTAGAATTACATGGATTTAATCTTACATGTGCGCATAGTTTGAAACACGGCGGAATGACAGACCGAGCAACCCAATGACCAGATGTCGATTTGACATACCTGGCCACTGAACTACTCGAATGCACCCCGTCTTTAATCGGAGGCTCTGGGACGCCTAGTGTGTCTCCGACTTCACTTTTCCCGATTTAGTCAGGTTCAGAGGCTTGGAGCGACGCTGGGACTGAGGAATTTTAGAGCAAACGTTCGCTATGTGGCCGACAGCACCGCAGTATAAACATAAGTTGTTAGTACGACGGCGCTGCTTTTCTTCGGAAGAAAGAGGTCTACGGCGAGCCACATCGACTTCCATAGGGACCACATCGGTACTAGGAGAAGTCGTAGGGAGAGTCGTGGGTGGCGGGGGTTGTACACAAGAGGCAGGCTTTGACTGTTTGTTCACAATAGGAGTCAAAGCTTTACCTTTTTCAGCACGACGAGCATACGGATGGTTGTCGATTTCGATAGCCTTCTTTTCCATAGCATTAAGAGTATCCGGCTTTCCGACAGTGGCAAGGACATCTTTCACATCATCCTTCAGGCCCTTATAGAAGTCTTCGCACAGGGAGAATTCCGAAAGATCGAGTGCAACTACGATCTCACGAAAGCGGGCAGCGTATTGTGCGCAAGAGCCAGATTGGTGAAGTGCACGTAAGTTGCAAAGGGCCGTACTTTTATAATCGGGATCGCCGAAATGAATTTTGAAGGCTTCGGTGAAGGCGGTGAAGTTAGTGAGGAGTTGCGGGGAATGCTTACGCACACCAGTAAGCCAAGCCTTAGGTGCGCCTTCAGCTAAATAACTCCCCATATACGTTACATCATCCGACTTAAACGCCTCTCGTTGTATAGTGATGCCGTCCTGAATAGCGTAAAGAAATCCATCCACCTCATCTGGCTTGCCTTTAAATTCGGGCGGCTCCTTGAACTTGATAGAAGGTGAATGGGAAGACGAAGAGTGACCAGGATTGGGGGCATGAGTGGCCAGAGTATTCATAGAAGCAAAAAGTTGTTGTTGACTAGTAGTAAGACCTTGAATGTAAGTCGAAATTTGCGCGAGCGAATTCATAACGAAGTGCATCGCTTCGTGGTTATCAGAGGAAAGAGTCGATTGGGTTGTGTTGTTTTCCATAGTTTTGTCAGACATGATAAAGGAACGCGAAGATAATCAACACGTCGAGTAATAGAAATCAGAAATCAAGCTTGAGCTGAGAACGCGTAAGAGTCGCGCGATGAAGTTGGGAGGCAGAACCAAACTGTGACGACCGCTGACTAAGATCAACAAATATGGTGAATTGACGAAGAAAAACTAGATGATAACAATACACGGCAATACACCTGTGTTGGTTCTGCGAAGAGCATAAGGCTCACTAGTCAGAAAGATTTATACTACGGTAAGTACTCCTATCTCCAAGACATGTCTTGTCATAGCTCATGACAAGTCACGTGTTCACGCTCTGACACCGAACTAACAATTGAGCAGCCCTCATATGTGCCCCATGAGACCTATTTTTTATTTAGACACATTAGAAGGCATAGAAGCACTAGTATACATTAATTCAAGTTAATCACAAAAAGAATTAGAAGAATTGGTTGAGAAAAGAGCAAGTTATCATGCTCACAAGCTAGGAGTTTATTTCAAATTCAATTGTCACATGCCTTACATAATGCAAATGGCTGTAAGCCAAAACATAGCTCAAACTAAAAAGTCCTCTGGCGGTGTGGTATATGGAAAACTAAAAGTTGCTCTATATAATGAAATTTTGTTGTCCTTAGCATAGTAATTAGTCTAGTTGGTCTGTTAACTTTAGTCTGGCAGTAATTGTCCCCTAGGCCCCATTGTTTTTGGATGGGGCAGATGGCTTTACCCATTGCGCTGTGTGTATCTATGGTCAGCTCTTCATTTCCCGGTCCACTCGCGCATCTTTCGGTCTGTAGAATTCTGAGACTTGCTTGTATTCGGCATGCCGTTGGGGGAGCGGACTTTCAAGTGTGTCAACGTACCACACGTCAACTCTCGGCATACACGAATCTGCAAGAAACAAAGCAAAAAAACTACTGTTTGTTATTTTGATGCACGGAAATCATATCCGCTTGCTAATGAACTCTGACGCAGTTTCTAACCGGTCGTGAAATATGCGACCAGAACACTAGGTTGCTCCGGTTCTACCAGGTATGACGGCATGCATACCTTCGCTGTCGTATAAAAACCCGGGTCTTTATTGACTGGAACAAGCTTTTCGATGGCCTCTACAAACACACTTTCTGACTCTCGTGTCTGGTTCAGTGAGTAGTGTGGATTCCATGAGTGCATATAGGAAGACTTATTTTGTTTTTTCAAGTAACGGGTAGCTCTCAAGGGCTTGGGAGAACCATACTGGACGCCATCCTAGCAGCTGGTGAACGCGCCGTAGCGACCCTACGCACTCCTTCGGCCCTCGCGGATCTCCAAGCAAAATACCCATCCTCACAGCTCCTTATACAACCCCTTGACGTCGTCTCTCCGACCCAAATCAAAGAAGCATTTGAGACAACCAAGAAACATTTTAATCGGCTTGATGTAGTGGTGAATAATGCAGGATATGGGCTCTTCGGGGAGATCGAAGCAACGCCTGATGAGGAGGCCCGGGCTCAAATCGAGGTATTGTTTTGGGGGCCTGTGAATATCACAAGAGGTAAATGTCGATCTTCTCAAAAGTCACCTTTGGGATTCATGATTGGGTAGGCTATAAAGTTCTTTAGAGAGGTCAATCCGCAGGGCCATGGAGGTAGAATATTCAATATAAGTTCAGGTAGTGGCTATCAAGCCAACCCTAACCTCGCATTTTATTCCGCTGGAAAATTCGGTAGGGTTCATTCTTGCATCCTTCCGTGGTTCCTCTCTAATCACCTTGTGATACAGCTCTTGAAGCGTTCAACCAAAGCTTTATCAAGGAGATGCCTTTGGAGTGGAATATCAAAGGTAAAGTGTTGTTTTGTATGGTTAACTTGAACGGGCGGATTCTCACTCTTGTCTTAGGATGTATAATTAAACCCGGTGGAACCCGTACATCATGGTCTGGATCCCTGAACTATTTTCCCCAACATCCGGCCTGCAGTGACCTATCCTTCCCTACTTCCGTATTTCGTGCAAGCCTAGGCACTATTCCCGGTGTTAGCGACCCTGTCCGCGCAGCACAGATCATACTCGACCTCGCTAAAGAATCTGATCTCCCGTTGAGATTACAGCTAGGTTCGGATTCGTTCTACATCGTTGAGTCGCAAGCGAAGCAAACCTTAAAGGACCAGGAGAAGTGGGCAAAAGTCAGTCATTCTGCGAATGCTGATGATTATGACAGCAGCGTTATTAGCCGTATTCTGGAGTCGATTCGTCAGAACTAGAAACATATGTGAATGTTTTTCGTTGTTCAAGTTGTATTGAAACTTAGAATTCCAAGTCGTGATGATCGTCTCAAACCCGAAACGCGATTTCAACTTTGAAATGTGGGAGATGACTGAGACTGACGAAGATTATCAATTATCAGGAATGTTCGGGCACTTAGTGATATCTAGACCGACAGTACAGTATCTTCAACGAAAATCACATAACTGCATCTTGATGAGGATTCGTGAAAAAGCTGTAGGTAGATCATTAATCATTATTCACGACGCTTGTGGGGAATGTGCTGCCAAGTCACTGTAAGTCTATAACTGTCGCTGTGTAATAGAGTCCCTAACTTTGATTTACTTATCATCCGACTCCCGACCAGATCTATTCCCAACTACTACCTACTGTATACGTACCTACATCTATTGAAACAGACTTATGAAACAAACTTACATACATACATACCTGGGCGCAGATATTTGAACTTGTGGGACCCTTACTATGTACCATTCCCTCAGTGATGTCTCGGCGTACGCGTATGTACTTTTAGCGCCATGGCCCATTAGACAGCAGAACTTTAATTTAACTCGGTGATTAAAATACCACACCCGGCGCGATGATATACATTTTGAATATCGAGACTCCTGTAGTGCACTTTCATTTACCTATTTAACAAAATGGTAACGATATGCCCGGTCCCCCCGTTTCCAACCCGCCCATTATGTCTTCCTCTATACCCTCTCTCCTCACTTCCCTTCTTGATCTTATAACCTCTTCAACTCATGAGATTCAATCCGAGCTGGATATCGCAGATCTTCCAGAGCCATGGATTGACATCCCTGCACTCCATCCATGGGACAAGGAGACACCTTCAAAAAAGTATTGGGACGCACGGAAGACGCTTATCAGCGCATTGGGCATGATGACAGTGTGTCGTGTCTATATCTTACGTGTATTAACGCTAAGGGAGATATAGGCAATTGTCCAGAATCCCACGGAAAGGCTCATTGGGGATGTTTGGGCAGTGAGTAAGCACCCCGGCTTTGTATCTGCGCTAAAACTTCGAACCAGTATCACCATCCCGCTGCACTCAACTTCGTAGTCAATGCTCATATCCCCGATATTCTGGCTGCATCCTGTATTGATGAACGAGTCGGACTCCCCATCCACGAGATCTCCCGTCTGGCTGGAACCCATGTGGCTAAGACAGGTGAGTTTGGTTTTATTCCTGCTTGCATCTTGGTAGTTTCTAGCGAACAAATGGTTGCTGAGTTTAATCTCGCATGTTTTTAGAACGCGTCTTACGTTTTTTGTGCATCCACCATATATTTCAAGAAACTGCGCCTGCCGTTTTCGCCAACAACAAAGTTTCTACATGCTTGACGAAGGATTACCCAACACCTGATTTATCACTTTTTTGGTGAGTCCCGTATGATACCATTTCCGATATTAGTACGCCCAGGACCAAGAAGAGAGACAAGTCCGACTTAAAAAGACCGTGGATGTCCAATATCACTTTAGCTTCTTCAGCCTTCCTTATCTCTTTACTCGACTTTTCCCATTGTTATTACTAACATTTACATTCTTTAGGACCGATGTAGGGCTCCGCAGTGCCAGTGCCTTCTCCAATACCCTCCGCGCTCCACGCACAGCACACTCCGTGCTTCCAGGAGATGCCTCCTTTAGCGAAGTCTTCAGCGAGCCATACGCAGGGAACGTTATGCGGCCTTCAATTCTCTCGTCACAAGTCCCTGCGTCTTCTGTCCTGGCCCCCGAGAAAGAACAGGCCAAGTCCAGGGCCACTATGTTTGAGTTCCTTGCACACCCAGAGAACGAGGCATACTGCAGGCAGTTTGCGCAAGGAATGGTCGGCATTGACACTATGCACGGTACGCTCGGCTATAGAGATTTTGCATGGGATCGGTGGGACGTCGAGGGTGCTGTTTATGTGGACGTGAGTCATTAACCCACAGAGAATATCATTTGAAATTGCCTTGAATGCATGATTTCACCTCGTTCCTGGTCTAGGTGGGCGCATCAAAAGGGCACTTATCTCTCTCCATTCTACCCGACGTCAAGTGGGCACGTTTCATAAACCAGGATCGACCGGAAACATGTGCGGAGGGCGAGAAAGTATGGGTCTTCCATTATTAGGACTTCAGGGTTCTCCTTTCGTATTTTCCGTTCAGCTATTGTGTTGAGTCCTTTCGCGTCGTTTGCACACCTGTTTTATTATCTTTTATGATCCTTCTGCTTCTAAATTAATCCACCACCACTGACGCTCCATAGTTTTTTGCAGAGAGGAACCCTGAAGTGCTCACATCTGGACGTGTAGTGTTTCAGCCAAACGACTTTTTCACTAGACAGCCTGTGAAAGGGTTCGTACTAGGCCTTTCATACCATCACATGGCAGCACCCTTAGGCATAGCTTTGTAACTTACCAACATCATTTTGGACAGTGCTGGTATATATATATTATCCAACATTCTGCATGATTGGCCCGAAGAGGAGGCACTTTCTATATTGAGAAACGTGAGTCCAATAGTCTTCCGTTCCTCACCTCCTGCCTTTCACTCTATACCTTGTATACTTCTTCCCATTACCTCTCTAGTTTAACATAGCTTACACTTCTTTCTTCCTCTAGCTTGCAGACGCAATGGATGTTAAATCTCGGCTTCTTGTCATCGAAATCGTCGTAGTTCCTTCCATCTCGCAGTCGCGAAACCCCCTTCCTTTGGACGAGGTCAGTGGTGTGATTTAACGCGTGGCGACAGCTAGCGTCTTATTTGTCTCTGCTTTATCGCTGGGACATAAACTGATTATCCACACTCCAGGATAAAGACTCGAACTCTGCGCCTTGGCCGCTACTGAAGGATTATGGCGTCGTGAATCGCTATGCGCATCACCAATGCATGGAGCTCATAAATCTATTCAACAGTCTTGATAGGTGTGTCACTTGTCTCTCATCTCACCTATCACTCCCTCCTGGATAGATTATTGATTCCACTGTCCTATAGGACGCTAGACGAGTATGTTGCCTTGTTTGAGACAGTGGGGCTGGAACTCGTAAAAGTTCATCATCTCCGGAAGCCTGTGTCAATTATGGAAGTGAAGAAGATTTCGACCTAAATTCGTGACCCCATTTCGATCGTATAAAGCTGTGGTTGAAGGGGTTATAGAAGTGTTGCATATTCCATGGTGGAAAATAGAATATGAATGGGAAAGCAAGAACAGGGGTGGAATTTGGAGGCTTATGATGAGTACAGCTTGTGTGCGGAACATGATCGAAAATGAAGCACTCGCCAAAAACCGCTCATTTGGCAATTTGCATGATGTGATCCTGAGGAACATAAACGGACGAATGCCAATGCCTTCTTAGTCTTATTTTTCGAACCTGTCTCCTCTCATGTCATTGGTGCTTCGCCGCTCTCTTTCTGGATTTTGAGTGCCAGGGGCAGCTCTATGGAAGCCCAAGTCTTCCGTGCTCATGGAATGTCATAACTTGAAGGTTGCCACGACTCCTTTGCCGTACAATCAGAAAAGGAAGAACTTGACTGCCGCTCTAAGAGTTAACATCAATATATTAAGACTGAAAATTATTAAGTGTGCATGATTCGTGACAATAACTTTCCTTAGCAGAGATGATACTCGTCAAAAGCTTGCACTACTAATGTGACGAGACCTGGGGCCTGAGGCCGACTCAGAGGGTCCAAAAAAAAGCGACTTATGGGACTTCTAAAGAGCCCTTTACAACTGTTAGTGCAAGACCATCCTCGTATTGCCTTCGCCTCCAACTTGGTTTCAAACACGCTATGGCTTCATGCGGAATAATGAACACTGGCATGCACCGCCTGTGCCTTGGCACAGCCTTGTGCACGCTCGCAGGCATATTCCATGCACCGGGCCGTGCAGTCAGCGGAGGGAAGTACTTCAACTTTCAATATCATGATATTATAAGCCAACCACATCCAAAATTTAAAACCCTAATAGAAACCGTGACGATTATTTTTACATGACTTCGACCGGCAGCTGGGAAAGCCGAACGCAAGGGCTCAACTTTAACTTCGAAGATCATCCGTCGTTCGTCACCGATAGCCGTTCACCTCGACCGCGTAAGGCCAACCATGGCGGATGGAGGGGTTGAAGTCGTAAATGAAGCCACTGCCACTAGCCGTAGTGAGAGACATCATCCTTACTCAAGTTTGTTTACAAGGTACTTATTCTGAATTCGTATTTCCACCCAGAGGGCTTTTGAGACACATCCAACTTCGTAACTTCGTCACCAGGTGTTCTGAAAACTGCGTTGGATAGGATTAGCAGGATGGGTACTTAGGTTACCATCAACTTCACTCTTGCATATTGAAGAATACCTTTCGTTGCAGACACCTTCATTCCGGAAGACTTGACTTCACAAAATCCCTGTCGTGACTGCGTGATTCTGAAAACTGAGACATACCCAGTGGTAACAAGCACATCTTCAAGTTCAAGGGTACTTTCCCATAACACGAGAAAAACTGCCGCCACACGTTCACATCACCTTTTCTGCCTTTACACATCTTCGGTACTGATGTCTTTAAGGTGTCGAGGTCATGGCTTGTTACTCTTTGATTAGCGAAATTGAAGTCAGATGCCTTTCCTTCTCTCGCACCGAGAAAAAAGTTCTCCAAGCTTCGTCAGGGTCAAAGGGAAAAGTCGGAGTTGACACGGTGTGACGTCACGTGACATCTGCATGTGCCCTTTGTTTTTGGCAGTGAAAAATGTGGAACACGACTTTGTATTTTTCGTTGCTATCGGGGTTTCATAAAATGTGGACTTGAAAATGAAACCGCAAGTTACCACTGATTCTTTCTCACTCTCTCCTCTGCTCTCCCTTCCTCGCGATGCCCTCCCTGGAGGAGACCAAGATACCATTTGACCTTGACAAATACCTCAGCAGGCTGACTCTTCAACCTATAGTCCCGAGCACGGAGGCTCCGGCTATGCCCCCTCGAAAAATGCGGAGCACTTTGACACCTTTAACGCTCAAGCCCGGTGGATATCGTAAGCTTCGACAGATGCATCGACAAGATATGAGTAAAAAAGTGGAGAAATGTGTGTTTAATATTACCCGTCAGTTCCTGCATCTAAATCGAAGTTTTAGACTTTTCCGAGCTTGCAGCCGAAGAAAGTGCCTTTCGCGACCTTGACCACGCCTTAACGTGCGATGTCGGCCGATACGCTGGGAGTGCCTTCGATCCTTACTTGATTGAGAACGTCACAGATGTGGTCAATCTACTCTATCGTTTTCTTCTTCGGAGCACCAAAACGACCTTGGACATGCTCGACGCGAGCATGCATCCCTGGTCCTTTCAAACACTCCACTGGCCGCGTAGCATTTCACAATCACTTAAACCCATCGTGTTTTCTTTAAAAGGAGGTCCAAGAGAAACTGCTCGAAAATCTTCCTCTGTAAAAATGGTTATGCTTCCACTGGGACCCTGGGAATTTTCTCCGCAGGACTTTATCGAATTCAGCTCTTTAGGATTGGTGGGCTGCACTTTTCATGGGAATTTGTTTTCTGGTTGATTTTTTTCAGTTTGACGATACCGAATCGTCAGAAACTCGATCTCGAGAGTGGCTTAACGCAGATAGGATGTGGGCTTATGTACGCCTTCATGGTTTCCCTCAACGCCCAGTAATAACATTGCATTACATAGCTATATGACCTATGTTTTGATTTCGATTGTCCCTTCTTCGTTGTCACCTCATATGATCAATGGATCTTCGGGGTGTTTTCCAAACGTTAGCTGCCCACGTTGCATTGATGCGGGCAGCTTACCATTATCTTTTCCAGACTATACGAACGCTTGGTTTACACCTACTCTCCACTTCGACAACAAGCCTATATCAATTATAGAAATATTTACTTTCTGGATTCATGCATCCTTCGGGAAACCCAACACACTCAACCCACCTTCTGTGAGTGATAATGTAGCTGTTCAAACTCTCAGCTCAAATCAGAATCAACAGGTCTACTTGGAAAAAAAGCTTACGCCAGAGAACTTAGAGAAAGAACAGCAAGCGCATGCCAAACGTTTCCGAGAAGACGACGAGGAGGAGCTCGAAATTAACACTGTATACCTCCCTGAAAAACGTAGACGTCTCAATGCCGACGACGACTCCTCATCACTTAGGCTAACGGTCCAGTCTCGTGCAGTCGTCCGAGATCGTTACAGAAGACCCCCAAAACTCATGAAGGAGCTCCGCGCGTTTGCTGAGAAACAAAGGCGGGTCGAGGAAATTAAGCACCGTGCGGATACATTTATCCCTCTCGCTCCCTCGCATGCTCCCTCTTCTGCAGAGCCACTTCCCGAAAGCCAGGTTCCTAAGACCAAAAATGCCTGGTGCGAAAGGTGGAGGGACATGGTTGCGATGGGGGAGGACGGCACTATAGTGCATGACAGGTCTTGGACTGATGTAACGTTGCAGGTATGTGACCCTGTTACGGGAAGCATAACGGGAGAAGTGGTGGCGGCTGAAGACAAGACTTGCCCTTCCTGCTGTCCGCCGTCGCCAACGTGTTCGGAATGTTCGTTAACGGAGGAGGAGCTTGCAATGTATCAGGACCCACCCATTCCGGAGGCATTTCATCAATTCCACGTATATCAATGGATCTGAGGGATTGCGTGGCTCCGGACACTTGCAAAATAACTTGTATCGATGGCTGGCTTTCATGTTCTTTTCTGTATTTGTAGATCTATCTATCGCTGTTTCACGCAAGCGTACTAAGGTTGTAACCAGTGCTGCAGGTGCGAATTAAGTTGACAGCTAGTCATTCGGCATAAGGGGTAATAAAGACCACTATTGAACTGAATTTTTGCCAGATGACTTCTAGTTGGGCAATGCTCCGAGTCTCGGGGCATTGTGTGTTCGTCTTCATTCCGTATTTATATTCCACTAGTACTACCCAATTTTATATTACTAATTTACGTGGAAGAAGCGGTAACGAGTGGGCAAAGTGGCCATATTGTATTTACTAATAGTAATTGATGTATTTGAGCTTCAAATTGGCAAATCGAGGGCGGTCCACGAACATCGGCCCGACACATCGGGAGGCCAGAGAAAACGGGTCTTGTATATAAATTACCGATCATGAGCCTTTTCAGAGATCAGCACTTCTTGAGTGGGAAAAGAATCTGTTTGACAGAGTCTCTTGGACCAAATCCCATTCTTTATGGTACCGACAGCTTGACGTTCGCGATCCGGGCCTTTGCTGGGTTCTGTTCTGTTCTTTTTTTTTGTTCTCCGAGTCCTATTAGTGGAACGCGACGGAAATTCTCCAACATGGTCCCTCGTATCAGCTTGAAGCGCGTGGCCTTTGTGCCAACCTTTGTGCCAACAGATGATACCCATCCATCCGTCATATTCACCCGGTACACGTGCATAATGCATAATTAACCGGGACTCACAGCCCTCCTTCAAAAGTATCTTGAAGATCAATACGGTGCCTCGCATGCGAGCCCAATGCTCGATCAGGATGAGACGAATTAACCTTGCAAGGACCAGGACACCATTACTACCATACGACTTGATCCACTCCAATATCATCCCAGACATTCTCTCGAATCACCTTCATTTACTGCTCGATGCACCTATTGCACCAGACTGGCATGCTTTCCATACGCTTCCTTTGGTATCGTTTGCATTTAGTCAAACATGTCGGTCACTCTTTGTTGCGATATTTGGCCTAAACATTAACGAGGATGGAAGGTATTTTTCCAACAGACTTGTCTGGATATTGACTTACAACAACACTTGGTATGAAATAGTGCTATTAAAGACATCTTGGCATTTGCACAATCACTATGGAATCAGGCGAAACACCCTCATGAAAACTCTGAACGCGTATTTGAATATACTTACGCTCAAATAATGTCAAGCAATAGTCTCATTCGGATCTACATATGTATTGCCTTGTCTAGGTCCTTTCTGAATGCGGACGTCCTTAAATACATGATACATTCAGTACAATTCGGAGGTCAAGGCACTGGATCTATCTACGGAAACGACGGTAGGGCGACACCGTTACTAACACGAGTCAAAATGCCAGACGAGAAGATGCATAGACTTTATCTGCCATTAACATGTGCATTGGAGTTATGCGACACTGTTCGCCCGGAACGATTAACACACATTGTCGCTGAGTATTTGGCAAATATCGTTCCATTGTTTGCAGCTGGTCAGTCGCAAGCATATTTAGGAGCATACTATGTTCACACGTAACGGACATAGCTCCTGTGATACTTAAATATTCACAGGATCTACAAAGTTATGTAGATCAAGAACATAGGGTCGAAACGGTATGTTCCCGTGAACTTACTGACCATTTATGTTTTCCCCGCACTCACTTAGTGGATTGAGATATGGATTAGGTGGACGCGCCAGACATTAGGCTTGGTTGCGGACGCGGGTGTCTTGATCCAACAAATTCAAGAAACTAGTCGGCTGATTCAGTCCTTCCAAAGAAGTTCATCAGTACCCAGAGAAGTACTGCAGGTGCCCGTTATCCCCATTTTCTCTTAATGGATTCTAATAACCGTATCTTGGCAGGGTACGGGGATTATTGCAGTTCTGAATGAGGTTATAAGGGCAGATTGGGGGATTTATTCAGAGGAAATCAGAGGACGTGCCTGTGATATTCTTAGCAAGTGGAATCATTGACCCTTCTGAGCTATGGACCTTATTGGCGGTCTTTTGAGAATTCTAGGCCGTGGAATCTCCCTCCGCGCGACGCAAGGAGCCGTCTCTTTGTTTGGCACTGCGCGGCCTCGTGTCCGTTTGAGGTGAGATTTACACGCCATTTTCAGGTTAGCTGTAAGTACATAACCCATCATATTCAGAAGATGGCCGGCGACCTCATGGTTCTCACTTGAAAGGCTGGAAGCTCGGTGGAACGAAAGGGGTGTTGGCATTGCCAAATGATATTCGAATGTAATATCAATGTATTTACTGTCCCAGTATGGAAGAACAATTTGCGCTGTTCGAAACGGTCCGTCGTTCTTTTCGAAGTTACGTGATATCTTACCAAAGATACTGTGGCACAAGGCGATGAACTGCGATGAACGGTATCCATATTGACCGTCGGGAAGCCCTTATCGTGCGCCCAAAATAGGAATGATCATCCGGTGCCGAAGGATGCCTGTGCCACTGTGCCAGTTCTGGAGCGCTTGTTCATGTTCACATGACAAGTTGACACATCCTGCCTTGCCATAGTCGATAGCCCGTTTCCCTAGGGTTGTGCTTACTGGTTCATGTTCACGAATCACATGACAAGTTATGACATGTTTATCCTACCTTGCCACAGATTATCAACTCGATAGTCCCTTCCCCTGCTTACAGTAACAGCTCAGTTCCGTTCTCCCCACAGCTGTATGTCGTGCCTTTGTGGCACAGTCACGTCTCTACCGAAGCATTTCCCGTTATTGGAATCTCCTGATCTTTCACAGGAAAGATAGGTGTGTGCTACCGATTATGATACCGGACGTGCGGCTTATTCTTACTATTATTCTGTTATCTGCCGATCTCTGTTATTAGTTGCAGCCTCAACTTCTTTTCTCAGCCCGATAAACTTCACTCATTTAGTTGTACCGTGCCAATGAGCTATTCTCTTTCTCCTAAGCGCCTCTAAACTTGCTTACATTCAAAGTAGATCCATCCTTTTCGACAGTAGTCACCACCATTCATTTACTTCAATTATTCAGCATCTGAGTCTCCTATCTCTAAGACGATGTTTCTGATTTTTCATTCTGTCGAACAGCACAAAATTTTGAGAACTGTAGCCCTGGTCAGGATAGGGTCGTGCTCAAGCGCTGTTTCTCGATAAGCCACTTATTCACCCTGAGAAGAGAAGACATTCCCCGATGCCATAACCATCATTTCCACTTGAAGATGAATCTTCTACAGAGATCCGCCATTTGGGCTATTTGATGACGATGACGCCGCGTTTTCCAATGACCCAAACAACACACTCGTGCGCAGGTATTTAATGTGTAGATGGATCAACCTAGACATCCTTCTAGTCGGACCACATATCGCCCCCTGAAGGCTTCCCATCCATTATTTCTTTGCTTATACTACACAGATCAAAGTGAGAATCTTCCAATATTACACGTCGGTTATGATTATGGTTTTCTCCAGGTAACAATATCCACTGCAGCAATGTGCCTTCGTTTTGTTACTGGTAATACTAAATACCTTCTGTGTGGGCACGTCACCAATCTCGAGTACCATTACAACGAATGTCTCTCTCCTGCATGTGTGACAAGCATTAATCATCCGTGGCAATGTGCTCGAGGTGCAGTGCGACAGTGTGACACATGCACTCGAGTTCAAGCATGCGACACCCACCATCGCTGCCGCCAAGTCAACAGCACCAGGGAACAATACAACGAATCCAGACTTGAAATTTGTCCTCATTGTGTTGAGAGCTAAATAGGGTAAGCATTCTCTACAATTGTATCTTAAGTATATAAGTGCTGAATCAATGGACCGTTCCATCATATTGACATAGCGTCGAATAATAATTTTCTTCATCCTTATCATTCCCCTATGCATTTGAAAAGTTTTGGTAAGATGCAATACTGTTGCCGAATTGGTCATTATTAACATGACCAGCAAGGGTTCCAACAAGAACAGGCTTCCACGCAAAGAATGATCATCATTGTGATCGGCAAAAGAGGCTGACTTATTGCAATACAAGACGTTCTCCCATAGAATCCTTCAGTGACGCACTGACTGGAAATTAGATGAAGGCAGTTCTATCAGTGGACAGAAGGGACTTGACATGGAAATATAGAACATGTGCTATCACTACTGATAACGATTCCGAGTCCCTCTACATCAATATTAATATTACTATAAGGATTTTGTTCATGGTGTGACTGTGAGGAAACAAATCCGTCTTTTACATAAAGCTTAGGTTTGATTTTGCAAGGGAACGGAAAATTTTGATCAATTACTTCTGAATCATCTAACCTTGCCCTAACAGTGAATGTTATCCGCTGCTGGTTCGTTCTATACAAGTTCCCGCATGGGCCCGTAGTAATGTGGGAAACCGGTTTAAATCCTCGACTGCCGAGAACTTGAATACTCAACCTGTGGAGTGGAGTAGCCCAACACAATGTCATAAGTAATCGCAAATGCCCGGAAAAGCAAAGGAAAACAAAAATTCTCCTGTCTTTACGAGTTTTCTGAGAGTTCTTGGCATTTTCGAATTCAAGCCAATTTCTAGTATATTCTGAAGTGAACAGATACTCAATAACATTGAAAGGATTGGTAAGTGATATAATAAACGATAATTTCAGTCCAAAATGATCACTGGGTTTTCCGATACAATTGACAATGATTGTTAAGAGAGTCCTCAACAAATCGGTTCTCAGCTGACTGGCAGTGACCGTAGCCCTGAAATTTGCACGTGTAGCTATGGTTATGTAAGAGTCCGCGGGGAATCCTTAAGTTACAGGCTGTGTCTCTGAAGCTAAGCGGCAATGACGTACTTTATTCTGGGGAAGGAAGGAGAATAAACATCAGTTGACATCTCAATTGTGATTATGGTCTTTGGTATCAACTTGACGAACTCCCTAGATCTCTTGCTCCTTCGGTTTCTTGGAGATGAGTTTACGTTGCCAAATGGCGTTGAGCAATGCATCGCACATCAGGAAGCGTCGATTGATGCTTTCTAGAGGCTGGAGCACTGCCAATCCGAGTTTCCTGAAGCAGTGGCCATTTCGATTATATAAAACATTGCGTTGAAATACTTGAACCGAGAGGAGTAACAAAATTAGTAATACAAGCGACGAGACTGGGGATTAAAACAGAGGGGTATGGAGTTGAGGTTGGGGGAAGTGGCAAAAAGGGAAAAAAGGGATCGACATCGTTCGGTATGAAGCGCATACTACGACGCGCGTTCAATGAGAACATTCGGGGCAGAAACCCACATTGGTTCTATCATACCTTTCTGCGAACTGTCTGAGCGGCTGACAATCATGATGATTGCCACACGCTTGGGTGGGTGTACATAAACTGCATCCAGAGGCATGACGAGTGCCATGGATGCATAGCCACGGGTGGTTTGGACTGGTGGTGCAAACGGTGGAGAGGCAAGGTGTGACGCTATCCCTGAGATCCGTGACGTGACCGCAAGACAAATATTTGGTGTTTCCCGTGACGAGATAAAGGCACATGAAGGGCAAATTCGACAGATATAGTTGAGGGAGTTTACGTTGAGTGAGGTCGAGTACGCCACGAATGCAGGGAGTTGTCCCAAACGCTCGTGTATGTCTCTGTTCCAAACGAAGATGAGACTAAAGGGTACAAAATACGCACTGAGAGCGACTCACTTTCGAATGAGACTCGAAAAAAGACGATAGTTACACCGAGAACGCAATGAAAGGTTGCGACATGACTCGAGCTTTTAAATGTTATTAGCCAGTCAGGAGAAATGCCATCTTGAAATTTGGAGGGCAGAGAAGCCATCTCAAGAAGAAGTTAAGATATCCCATAGGCCGTGCTACGAGAGGAGGAGACGTGACTCAGCTAAATTATTATATCCCGGCTGCCATACAAGGATCCGACGAAGAGGGGTTTTGATGTTGAGCTGTTCCACATACATATACGAAAATTCACGTGAGTTGCGGAACCGATAAAGGTAGATGCAAACTTATAATAAATATAGTTAGTCCCTTGTTTAAATTCAAGAGCATGTTGTCGTTGGACCATCCATAATTTCTGGTCACTCACTACGGCCCCTCACTCGGAATGGGTATTCAGTTTTTGTATCAGATATCCACACATCCGAAGGAAGAAATCCGATCGCCATCAGGCAGCGGAGAAAACAAGTTACTTGGGCGGCCGAAGACGGGTATTGCAAACAAGCAAGCGAAGGCGCCGTCACTGACCAATAAACGTCCAAAAATGAAAGGGTTTGATGCTCGTGGAGAGGGCGCTGATAGACAATTAGGGGATGCGTCGATGGCTATTCGCAGGGTGAATCGTATCAACCATAGTGTAATTCAGTATCCACCATGTGCCCGGAAACCGGTGTAAAGCCTTATGACCTAAGCAGACCAGCTTCTAAGGCGCAAGAAGTGGAATGTTGGGAATGGCGGGTTGGGTACTGTAGGGAGAGTCATTTTGAGACTGACTCGACGCCGCGAAGCGCCGTTACTAAGCGACTGCGCCATGGCACCGGATGATCACGACATTTGAGGATAATCGCTAAATAGACAATGAGATGTTACCCCTCCAAGATAATTTGATACCCTACGATCTGCATAGGTGGGCTTCTTTATCTTAAATCATCTTTGCCTTTAAGACAGTCCATTGATTGGAGATTGGCGAAGTCAAGCGCACCGCAGTAGGATTAATCATAGATACATAAGTGTAGACAATGCAGCGGGAGTCCCATAGTGAGGCCTGGATGTTATATATGCGCCACAGAGGCCTGGAATGATAAGGTGTAGGCAACATCGACGCTGATAGGCTACTGCCTATCTTGCGTTGACCAACGCAGTTCTCGGGTCGGAGCATCGATTGATCTCGCGGAGATTTCCGGAAAAAAAAAACCCCCAGTTTACACAAAACTGTGCTGGTGTTTCATGATTTGTGTGATGATTAGCCTTAGCCTTTGCCATCCAGTGTAGTCTTCAAAAATATATACGAATATCTTCTGCTATTGAGCGTGGGCCATGTTCTGTAGAAGGCCATCTTTGACATCCATGGCATTTTCATATATTTCCTGTGTGTGTAGCCCCCAGTCTGCGGCAGCGACGGTGTCCAATACCCGTAGAATGTCAGTGCACTAAGAACGCGGATTAGAAAGAATAGAACCAAAAGAAAGAGTGATCACATCGAGGACTTCGCGGGGTATAACAGAGCTACGCTTAAACGATTTCACCAACTTGCTCATATCCTGCATTTGCCGCAGTAGTTTCTTTGACTCTTTAATGAGGCTCAACGTCTGGAACGCCCATTCCACCCATGTCTCCTTGGAAAGATAAGCCAAACACGAACAATCTATGTGTATCAAACTCACTATCTGCAGTCTGTTATCTCTTGCAACATAGCTCTCCAAGTCTTGAGTATATTTAAGCAGGAGCGGGGCTAAACTCTGCTCGTTATTGTTATCATGTAAGTTAACGTAGTTTTGTCTCACCTGTTGCATATATAGGCACTTGCGTTGCCAAATAATCTGCAACAACGTGCGCCACCCTCTGGGGCCGAATGCGGTCACACAGCTTCAATGCACAAGTCAGGGGCAAAAACAGCCTGTGCATCTGATCGTCGCGCATTTTGAACCTTCGAGAATGAAATCTTGCTTGATTGATCTGAGGGGCATTGGTGGGTTCGTCCATGATTTCATCTTCTGCGTCGTCGAGCTCCCCAGCTTTCCATTTTTGCTCCAGATGGATATGCCAGAGAACGTCCAGATTGAGGAATGATTTAGCGAGCGCCGCACACATATAGACTTGAATGAGGGAAGTGCTTGACATCAACTGGTCAAATTTGTATTCAGTCACGGGCTGAGCAGCAGACGGTGGTTCGTTTGCTTGATCCCATAGCGTCTGGGCAAAGGTGAGAACGTCGACAATAACACTGTAGATAATCACTAAGAGGAATCGCGAGCTTTGAGATGACTCACTCTCCGCCTTCACCGGTCTCCAGGCCGAAGATGTTGCTGGATAATACCCGACATGTGTTGTAAAAATCTCGTGAAACTAAAGGTAGCACATGAAAGGGATGCCACTGTGGTGCTTTTCTATCCATTATGATACCATGGAGGTGCTCTGCGAGCAAATCGGGTATAATATGAGAGTAGAACAAATCGGGTGGAAGGGCTGGTGCCAAAGATATCAGTATTTACTTGCATGTCACGCAAAGTCCAATGTTAATGGGAGACTCACGCAGTACATTCATTATAAGATGGTTCACCTGGACGATAGATCTGAGAAACTTTGAGCAATGGCGAAATGTGTCTGCATGAAGTTTTGTTGCTGTGGCCGTGACACGTGACACATCACAAGGCTGTGAACACGTTGCAAAGTTCTCACCCGTATTGCCAAACGTCATATCTTGTTTATCGATTCTCTTCGTCTTACCACACCCAATGTGGCAGTCAGCGGCTTCAACACTGCCGGGACAGGCCAGTGAGACACATCCAGATGCTATAGGTAGAGGGATTGGGGGGAGCTAGGATGTAAGGTACTAGTGGTGATATCCAAGCATAAAGCATTTGAACTACTGTTGTTCCACTTGTGAATATTTCACAAATATAATTGCTATGTAAAAGTTAACTAGATAAGCATGGGGTCACCCTGCTAAGACCTTGCTCATAGTTATAGCTATTAAATAGCTATTTTACAAGTCAATACATTTTGCTATTGCAGAGCTTAGATATAGCAAATACATTGCATTATATCAAAGCTCAGGGAAAGAAACAATATGCATTCTACAAGATTTTGATGAAAAAATATTTATGCAAGATCTCATCCCATATCTACAGTCAGAAGATACACGACTTTGGGAGTTAAATGCAAAAACAGTGCACTGGGATAGAATGATTTCAGACATGAACATGTATAGATATAATGTTAAAAGCACATAGACAAAATAAACATACCTTAAAAAAGCAACTACTTACCCCACAGCAAAGGCCCAAAAACAAGATTAAGAGAGATGATAAATGCAGTAGCGGAGTAAACATACATGAACAGATAGACAAGGATATGGACATAGAATTGAGATACATGAATAATGAATGGATGTGAAAAACGTGATGAGTATCTTGACACCGCTGACTATCCTACTTCATTTTGAGGTGGGGAGTAGACCTTGCTGAGCAAGGTAACTTCTAGAGATATACTTGCAGAGGTCTTGCTAATTCAAAGAGTAACACACTGTAGGAAAAGATGCGCTGGTCTGACAGCTTGTAAGGAGCTGTCAATGAAAAGAAGCCATTTGAATGGCATGTAACTCTGCCGTGCCTTAGTCAAATCAGCTGCAACCGGGGATCGACACAGCTCAGATTGGCCTGTCAAATCAATGAGCAATCAGCTCCTTTGATTGGCCCATGCTCTATTTGAAACAGCTTGTTCGATGAGGGAGCTAGATGGACATAAAAGCATAAAAATACTGTACACAATACAAAAAAATCTCACATTGTTTGTTGGGGAAAATCCCTAATGTATGAATAAAATGTTGAGGTTCACAAAGGTTCCAAGTGTTTCTAATTTGCCTGTACTTATATTGCCTTGATTTTTGTAACTGACTGCTGAGCTTGAATGTATAGTACACTAGGTTCCACAAACTCAATGCTGATCTAAGAACTGCCTTTTTGGTAACTCAGATGAAACTCAGATGATTACCTAAAAAGTTGCCTTTCTTGGAACTCAGCAGCTGAGTTAGTGAAACCTTTGTACATAAGCATTCAAGTGACCAGTGTAAGCATTGTAGTCCTTCTAGACTGTAAGGTTGTTTCTAACCTTGTCAGTTTCTTGGGAGAGGTTTAGAGATGAGCCAAGCAAAGTAGAAGGGAGGAAGATAGTTTATTTCTCATGACTCTAGTGGTATTTATATGAAAATAGAACAAAAGACACATTCAGAAATAAAGGAAAGAGTGGTAAACATCAAAGGAAGTGTGGTTCGGGATCACGAGCTAGGCAATGCAACATGTGTGTGGGTGGTTGTGTACGCGACTCTGGAAGCAATCTGTAACTAGACAGCTATGCTGTCTTACACCAGTCATGTGACCAGTCAGGTGATTGCTTTGTAAAGTTTCCTTTTCAGGGGTGGAACTTTTTCACAGCCTCTAGAAAGTTCCACAACCTTCTACAATCTTCCACAGGGTGCCAGAGCCTTCTGATTGGTTCCATCTCCTTCTAGGGGTTTCTCTGTAGATAGTATAAATCATGTCTAGCTAGAAATGTAACTCATATTTTTCACCCACTTCAGCCAGAAGTCCTGAGTCATTCTCAGTAACCAGCCAAACCTAAGGAACTTGAGTAGTCTGAAGCATCCTGGGTGATCCCCTTTAAGGCTGTCCATGAGTCCGGATCAACCCGTGAGTACCTGTGGGTTGATCTGTGGGAATACTTGTGGGTTCGGATCCCATGGGTAATGGGTACTCAGGCCTGAAAACCCACATGGATCCGAGTATAGGATTGGGAAGTTTGTTAAATACCTGTGGGTACCTGGATCCATAATGTTCTATTTTAGTGAGCATAGTTAGCTACTATTTGTACGTTATTTTTATAATTTAATCTATATTTTTAGCTAATTTATTGGGGCCTGTAGAGGCCCCACAAGTTTCGTTGGCACAGCAGCTGGAGCTTATGTAGCTCCGCTGTTTGTTGTTTGTAGGTCACGTGACCTGGTAAACCTGGACTGGACAATGCCTGCCTTGTCCAAGGTTTATGACACAAGTCATGTGACCTCTCCCAGCATGCGTTATATGTGTTGTAAGTCTTTATCTCTCAAAAGTCTTTGTTCGTCCCCTTTCCTATAACTCCTTTATTCCCGTTCTTCATATATAGTTACTCCACCTACACATGCCACTTCGTGTCTTTACCACTCATCTGTTGCTCGATAGGTAGATTCCCCCTTTTCCTCTTCATGTCTTTACCACTCATCTGTCATTTGATAGCCATCAAGGCTTTGAGCTCTTCTTTTTTCGCACCCACCCTTAACCACTTCCCCTCATCCTTTCTTTTTTCATAGCTTTGTACTCATGCTAGCGCGGGCTTGAGCATGGCCCTGTTCCCAGCTGCGCAAAGAGTGCTGGCATTGCAATAGACTATTGTTGCCATCCCAGTCACAACGAGAGGCATAGATTGTTCGAAATGAAACAAGGTTCACTTTGTTAGATCACGTGACCCCCAAAGAACAACAAACAGCAGAGCTACATAAGCTCCAGCTGCTGTGCCAACAAAACTTGTGGGGCCTCTACAGGCCCCAATAAATTAGCTAAAAATAAAGATTAAATTGTAAAAAATTATGTACAAACAGTAGCTACCTATGTCTGCTAAACCCAAATGTATTATATACTTCAACCTGCGAGTAGTCGGAAACCTGTGGATCCGAGCCCACAGGTTTGGATCACCCAGATGCAAAACCCATCCAGATCCGAGTATAGGTTTTGAAAGTGAGAATATCCATGGATCCAAGTCCAGGTGATCCATGGGTAGACTTGTGGACAGCCCTAATCCCCTTCAGATTTGCAAAGCCCTGTGTGGTGGAGCACAAATCCTAGACACTAAGGGTTGCTGTCACACTTATTCCTTGTCTTGTAGGGCTGGAATACAGGTTGCAGACTAGGCACAACTGCATAATTGCTTTAATACCTTGGGGAACAAGCAATTATCTTTTGTAATTAGGACCCTAATCTCTTCCATTATACTTACTTTAATACCTTGGGGAACAAGTGACATTTTGGAAAGGGTGAGTCTTCTATTAACTGTCAAATCTATCCTTAGGGCTGTCCACGAGTCTACCCATGGATCACCCAAACTCGGATCCGTGGGTATTTTCATTTTCAAACCCTATACTTGGATCTGCATGGGTATTGCATCTGGGTGATCTGAACCCATGGATCCAAACCCACAAGTTTCGGACTACTCATGGGTTGATCTGTGGGTATATATTCTTCGTTTTCAGCAGAAGTAGCTAGCTATGTATTAACCCTAATTTTTACAATTTATTTCGTGTTTGTATCTAATTTATTGGGGCCTGTGGAGGCCCGACAATTTTTGATGCACCAGCAGCTGGAGCTTATATAGCTCCGCTGTTTGTTGTGCTTTGTAGGTCACGTGACTCACAAAACCTTGTTTGAAAATGAACCTTATTGTATTTAGAACAAGTCTATCTCTGCGCTACGGTTTGGTGAACAATGTGATATTGTGGTCTAAAGCAAAAGGCTGGCTGCAAGCACAGGTGATGGACAGGACACCCATGGCGGCAGACACAGGCCATATAGGACGGAACCATGAAAGGCCAGAGGACTGGGAGAGGTGACTTGTTAATGCAGCCAAAAACCGGATGTTGTTACAAAGAGAGGGTGATTGGAGGATGGGCTTGATAGAATTTCATTGCTTTGAGAGAGAGTTTTTTGGCCATAGGTTTGCACAATAGGGCAGGTGCGGTGGTGAACATGAGCCTAAATTGGAACCTAGATGCGGTGTCAGCAATTGGATTCTCTTGGGTTGGGATCCATCTTGAGCTGAAAGTGAAGTTGAGTTGGCATGCTAAACCTAAGAATTGACAAAGGAGTTCCATTGTAGGTGGGGAGCAAATAGAGAGTTTCGTGATTGCAGAATGAACATCTTGGTTGTCTGTGTGAAAAATAACATGACCACCTCGGAACTGAGGTCCCCAGCATAGGATAGCATGTATGATAGCATAGAACTCCTTAAATTGATTGTCGCGTTTCAAATAACGGTGTGGAATTCTACTTGAAAACCACTGGTTGCCGAAAATGCCACCCACACCTTTTGTTCCACTAGCGTCTGTGTGGATGTAATGCATGGGATGCTCTGGTGCGATAAAAAGAACTCCATTCCAGGATGGTGCGTACGTGATCCACCAATTCAGGTCACAACGTGCTGGGCATGTGAGACGACGATGAGAAAAAGGGGACTTGAAGGAGGATGCAAAGTCGAAGAGTGATCGAAGGAAGGCTTTGGAGAATGGAATAATTTGGGAGCAGAATTGGAGGTAGCCTGTGAGCTCCTGGAGTTCGTGCAGTGTGCAGTGAGTCTTGGAATACCATTCAGAGGGTGTTTTGACAAGATATTGAAGCTTTTCTGCTGAAAGGCGAGCCTCCATTGCTACAGAATCAAGTTCAATACCGAGAAATTCGAGGTGTGTGGAGGAGCCTTCGATCTTGGACTCCTGAAACTGAAGCCCTAGAGCATCAGCTAGTGCCTGAGTCCAGCTGAGACTTGTGTGGATAATAGAAGGGGTTGTCCCTGGTCTAAATATCTCAAGAAAGTCGTCCAGATAATGCTGGATGAGAGTGGGCAGATGATGTTTCAATATCCAATGCAGGGCTTTTGAGAATAAATTGAATATGTAGGGTGCTGAACGAAGTCCAAATGTCAGGAAAAGTTCATAATAGAATTTTTCATCCCACTGGAACCCAAGGAGAGGCCAATCAGCTGGGCGGATTGGGATATGGTGAAATGCTTGCTCGAGATCAAGTTTTACCATTAAAGAACCGCAACCAGACTTCACAAGATCTGACACAGCTGTGTGGAACATATCATTATGAATGGAAGATTTGGAATCAGGGATGCCATCATTGACAGATGACCCATGAGGCCATGAGAGGTGATGGATGCGACAGAGCTTCCCAGAATGCTTTTGTGTCGCCACCCCAATTGGTGAGACACGAAAATTTGGGAAGGGGGGTGATAAGAAGGGGCCTTTAAGGTGACCTTTTGCAAGTTGCATCTCAATATCAGTGGACACTGTGATTGGATGAAGATATGCTGTAGATAGATTGGAGGAGGATTGCCTGACTGCTCGGTCTCCAGAGAATCCAATGTTGCAACCATGTTCAATGATATGGAGTAGTGTATCTATGAAAGAGTGTTCGGGATAGTCTTGCAAGAAGAATTCCCAAGCATTGTGATTGAGTGTGGATTTTACTCGAGGGAGAGGTTGCATTGGTAGGGCATGAATTGATGTGAGGTTCTGTGTTTGGATGAGGTGGAGGAATCTGGTGAGGTGAGAATATAGATGAGTGTGGTGAAAGGAAGTTGCCATTGGACAGGGACAAATTTGTCTGGGAGTCACAAAAACGACTCGTATTTAATGCAGGCACATGGGACTCAACAGAGAGGAGCGGGTGCTCGGTGCTGGATGGGATAGGTGAGGATGGACAGGCTTTGAAAGTAATGGAGGGGTTGGCAGAAAGTGCTGGTGTTATGGACTCAATGAAGAGGAGTGACCTTACAGCAAGGCTCAGCTCAGCACAGTGGGTAGGAAAACAGTGTTTGGGGCAAGATGGTTTAAAGTGTTTGGAGCACTGACGTGTTCCCGAGTAAAAATGAGTGAAAGCATGTGGCTCTTGAACTATCACCTTTGGGGGGCGAGGTGCGAAAAGTTTGGAGTGCTGCCAGACATTGTACTGTTTCTGAATGAAAGGACTGCTCATTGAGGCAAGACTGCCAATAAACAGTCTTCCTTGGAGAAAGAAGAGCAGCTGTTAGACTGCTACTAGTTGGTAGAGATGAAAGAACATGTGAGGTGGCCACAGCATAAGACAATGGGAGTAAAGTCACACAACCGTGACAGGTGACGAAACCTTGGCTCGATATAGACCTTGGACTAGGCTCACCTAGTCCACTTCAGTTTTGTAAGTCACATGACCTACAAAGCACAACAACCAGCGGAGCTATATAAGCTCCAGCTGCTGGTGCATCAAAAATTGTCGGGCCTCTACAGGCCCCAATAAATTAGATAGAAATATGAAATAAATTGTCGAAATTAAGGTCAATGTGTAGCTACCTATGCCCACTGAAATCATAAGCCACGGATCCCAAATACCTGTGGGTTTTAGGCAGAATCCCATAATCCATACCCAGATCTGTGTGGGTATTGCCCATTGGGTACCCAATACCCATGGGATTCTTACCCACGAGTTTTCCCATGGATCAACCCATGGGTACCTGTGGGTTGATCCGGACTTGTGGACAGGCTTATCTATCCTAATACCTTGGGGAACAGATAGCCTTGTTGGTTGGTAGTAGAGCCCTGATTATCTTTTGCACACTATCTTAATACCTTGGGGAACAGATAGGTTGTGAATCACTTGCAGTTTCTTGGGATCAACCTCAACAAATTAGTCAAGTTTTTGTCTAATTTGTTATCTTGATTGTCCCTTCATTTGACTATCCTTTCAAGCTATTCAAGGTCTATCTTTGGAGTCTGCCTTGGATCAGCTCACAGGCCTAGCTGCCTAAGTAACTTTCCCTAAAAAACAAACAAGTATCAGAACCCTTGCATGCTCAAATAACTCTGGACTTCAAATCTTGCCATACACCAAAACTAGTAGCTCACTACAAAGTGTGTTCAGTTCTGAACCACCAGAGTAGCATTTCTTAATTGGGTTCCTGTCAAAATAGTTTTGGCTGGCCAAGTCCTTTGATTTCTATTCTTGTGAACTAGATTAGGCCTTGATTGTCAAACACCAAAGTTTAGTTTAGAGCTCAAGATTTTCCAAAACATCGTTACCATTCAAGGCAGAAACTCATTAAGTCTCACATTACAAGGTTGTGTCCAACAGGGTATCCTGTTGATAACAACAATATGCACATAGTAAATAGCATGAGATGTTTTTTGACCTTGTGATATGTTTTCCCATTCTTGGCATGTTGAGATATGGTGCTTGATGTGGGGTATTATTTGTGAAAGAAGCATTTTTACAAGGACAGTAGCAGGGTGATGATAAGGGTGTGTGGTGACAACTTACTAAAGCACCACGTGTCCAAGTCTCAACTGTTTCTTGGTTTCTGACATTAGCTAGCCTCAGTTGATCATTGCAGCAACATCCTGCAATGCACAGTCAGTTTCTGGAGCATCAAGAAATTTCATGGATTGACATTAAGGCATGACACGAATAAATCCGTGGATAACCTGTATCCATTCCCACAGGTATTTCAAATCCTGAGGGCCATACCTGCACTCGCACACCTATCCGCAGCACAGCTACCTGCATCCGGGTCACGGGTACCTGTGGTTTCACAGGTATATTAACAGATTGTGGGCTGATGCATGCACATGGCAGTAAACGATTCCCTTGATTTGACTATGTCTGTTTTGTGTCTCATAAGCATTTCCACCCAGCAAGCAGTGCCTTGCTCTGGTGCTCAGCTGGTTGTATCTCAAAATGAGTATCATACATCTCTGTTTTACTGAGCCTGCTGTACTCGGTCAATCCATGAACATTAATGGCAGCATCCATTTTGATTGAATAGGTGGAGTGGGCCACTAGCAATGCATGTAAATGTGACTATAAGAAGTATGAAGATATTATGGTGGAGTTGTCAGAAATTGCAACATGCTGAATTGTGAAAATAAGAGAAGCTTTCAAGGTTACTTGGATCATTACCACCTCAAAGGCAACAATTTGCAGTGGGGGCATTCTTTGGGGTTCACACTCCCAGTCTCAATCTTATCACCAGGAACCTTAGATTACAAGATTCCATCACATCGTCACCAGGCACCCCAACCACAAATTGTTTGCAAAGGGAAAAAATCATATCAAACCACCTTTGTGCCAGCTGTTTGACTGCGTCAATGGTCGGTGTGTTGGTGTTTTAGCTGGTGCCTGTATCACGTGAGAATAAGTGAAGTCATGTTGGCTGCAACAAGTTCATCTATGTAGTTACTTTTTAAATTGTAAATCACTAAAACAAAGCAAAGTGAAAGAAAACCCCAGAGACTGCAGAAAGCACCATGATACACATGATTAGAGCGTGTTAGAATAGAATGTCAGAGCTATAGGAAGGCAAAGAAAGCAAAGAAAGCTTGCCTGCTGACAGACCAAAAATCCATAACAAGGTTAGTTATCCCACTCATTTTTGGTCCAAAAACATGACTTACCGTAAGTTTCACCGTTTCATCTGGTATTCAAGGTAGTAGGTGTGTAGGCAGCTGCCAGGTGAACCCCAGAGCCGGGGCATGCCAGTAGCAAAGCATGGGGATGGTCGGTCAGAACCAACACAGACAAGTGGGAAAATGAAGCTCACCTGGAGTTATAAAGCTGAAGAAGTTTTCGAAGCGTGTTTGGTCATAGAAACGGGACAGGGGAAAAAGGGTTGAAAATTGGCAGGGGAATGAGAGGGAATGGCAGGAATCCCCAAGATCTCTGTCAAGAGCATCAGCAACCTAGAGAGGGCACAAATAAACAAGAGGCTTGTACTTACAGAGAGAGAGAAGGGCTTGTAAATCAATGTTGCAGTGTAGTCATGATGGAGTGCGGTATGTCTGAGAAAGGACCATGGCCATTCTGTTGCTATAGGATGGGATGGCAGTGGTCAGCAGTGAGAAATGAGTGAAAAATTGAAGACATACCTCTGGGATTGTACCCACAGGAGCACAGAACCTGCAAAGATCCCAATGGTTGCAGGCTGCAGGCAGGAGAGCACGAACAAAGGGGAGGCAACCAGGGCAAGTGCTGGTGTGGCTGAGCGCGCACGGGGGAAAAAAGTAAGTGATGTAAATTAAAGTGAGGAGCCTGCACCAATCACTCAGTACTCAGCCAGCATCATCCATGTCTGGCTGTTTGACTATGTCAATGGTCAGGTTTGGAATCCTGCTCAGTTTGACTATGTCAACCGAGCAGTGAAAGAATCACTGATCATAAGCCTTTTCACACAGATCAAACATGAGGTGTCCATCTCACTGAGACTCACTCCCTATTTCTTCATGCTCCCTCCACTTGCTAGTCAACATTCATCTTCCACTTGATGCCCAATACACAAGCAGCAGCTCCCATAGCACCAGCTCCCACTGCTCCCAATGCTGCAAAGGTCAAGAATGGCCACGCTGCCTCCCAGGCCACGCCTGCTCCCCACAAGGTCAGGTTCAATGTCGGTCAGCATTGCATCTCTTTCTCCATCCTGCGCTCTGTCCTGTGCTCCTTGCTTACCGTGCACACCAGGCATGCAGTACCAGGTCCTCGATGTCATTGGCGAAGGTGCATACAGCATTGTCTGCTCAGCACTCCACCACCCAACCAGCTGCAAAGTCACCATCAAGAAGATCGCGCTCTTTGACCACACCATGTTCTGTCTCTGCACCCTCCATGAGCTCAAGCTCCTCAAGTTCCTCAGCGAGGCTGGTGTCAGTGAGAATGTGCGCTTCCCCTTGACGACTTGTTCACTCAGCTCTCGCCCGCATGGCCCCAGACACAAGATTGTCGAGAAGTTAGTACTAGCACATTGAAATTTGCATATCCACTCATAGCTCGACACATGGGCACCACAGAGCACTTATAGTTGTGCAATGGGGACTGAAGTGGGGCATGGAGAGAGATCTCTCAGGGTGTTGGGGTGGTGCCAGAAACACAAAGGTCAGCGATGGCTTCGTCGAAATGGAAAGATGTGACTCACCTATGGCATTGTCCTCAAACAGTAGAAGCACATGCATGAAAAGTGGGAATACACACACAAATGTGAGTGCAATCTGAGCTGGTGACCACTTTACTCTGAATGTCAGGCCTGACAACTTTTAGCATCCCTTCGAGCCTGCTTCCCACCCCGTGGTTATAAGGCAGCATTTAGCTCTCTCCATCTCCCCACCTCACACCAGATCCTCCGAAAACCCATCAAGGGCAAAGAACCGTTATGGGAGGCCATGCTGAATGCATGTGACTCTGACGGGACAGTACACGTCGAGTCTTTGAAATTTCAGCCTTTAATTCACCGGTAGGTCTTGTTTTGCAGACACTTGCTCCATATCACATACATTGTCTGTTCCTCCAGGCCTGTCTGTTGCTCCAACGGCAACACCGTCCCACCCTATAGGCAGACTTTTGGGAATTGATCTATACCTAACAAGTCACAGCACTCCACTACCTGTGTCACCTGTTCAGCCACTTCTTAGTGCCTGCCGCACTCTCCTCAGCACCTACTGGGGTCATGCTGGTGAAGGCAGGTGCCCATGCCATGCGGTAGCCACTTATGTTATGTAAGCTCATGATGCAGTCAAGGGCGACAAGTTGTTTGTAAGTCTGCCTTGTTTATGTCATGCTCAGTTGGTTCCGTCGATCTACTTTACTGCAAGTGTCTTAGCTTAAAAATATTACAGGGGCATCTAAAACCTGCCTCGATAATAGGATCAGGTGTGCATTATCAAGCATCCTGCCCAAGACTTTTGAGTGACCAGCTCCATGGCACAAGATCAGTTATCTCACATGTCAACACCATTTCCTCACCCCACCTCTGAAAACCCCCAAATAAGCTATAAGTTAGTTAGTCCAATTTGGCAATTCCATAATTCACTTGTGACCCATGGCCAATGGCCTCATCTGTGACATTGAATGCCATCCATCCATCACAAACAGGTTTTATCAGCACCTCAAGAAGCTCTGAATGTTCATGATGCAAAGGCGAGTGACAAACCTGTGGTAAGTCAATGTCATCTACATCACAGTGACACATTGGGTTTTGCATTGCCATCAGAGACCTGATGTTCTGGCACTATCGTGGAACCATAGGGCAATGTCGGATCAGCTAGATGTGAGCGCATGATATCAGATGATATTGTGCAAATAATGTCACATTTTTGTCTACATCATAAGTAACAGCTCATAACCAGTCAATCATACCTGTGATCTTATCGAGGGTCTTGTGCTGAGGTCCGACGATAGGATTGAACCCTGAGTTGGTTGATGGTGCTGGAGGTGTGTTTGCCAAAATGTGCAACACTTGTGAAGCTCATATTTATCTTTGTATTCAAAAATCCCACTGCGCACCTGCTTCCTGCTTCCTGCTTCCACATTGACATACCTTACAGGTGCTGCTTGCTGTGCATTGAATGTCGCCCAGGATGACATAATGATGGATGGTGCACTGCCCTTCAGATAGATCATGCTTGCGTGACAAATCAACAGTCTAAGTCACCAATCCTCACATCCATCTGTTCAATCTGGTGCTCACTGGTCCCATCCATTGTTCACCTGTGCATTTTCACTGGTTGAATGTGTTTTTGACATTGTCATGCCTGCAGCCTGTGAAAAAAGCCATCAATGTTTTACAAGCCCATATGTACCTAGATACAGTGCGTTGAGCCATCCTGATGCCATTGTAGATCAGTCATGTGACTCAGACATGTCCCTTGACACCGTCAATATCACCTTCTCCTGGTCACACACATTTCTTGACCGTTTGACTATGTCAACTGTCAGTGATTTGGAGTATACTCATATGCTCAGTTTGACTTTGTCAATGAAGCAGTGAGAGAAGGCAGTCACCAAACCTCATCTTTGCTTCATTGCATAGACTCCATTGCACACAGACCCTCACATGCTGTTCTTCAGTGAGTGGTCATGTTAAAAGCAAAGTTAATCCATGATTGTTTATGAGTCCTAGACACTTTGGTTATTGCCATAAAATCATCCAGCTGCATGCCCTTCCCTCCCCTGGTGCAAAGGCAAGTTTCAAATGATATTTGAAGGAAACCTCATGACTTACTGAATTGCTTAGTGATAATGTGATTCAACTCAGTACAGTTGGCTTGAATATAGAGCCCTGCACAAAATGTTGAGCTTGAGGGTGGCAGTGGGCTCAAAATCTGGCTGGAAGTGAGCTTTTGGACAGTTTAGAGTTTAGAGTGTGGAACTTAACTTACCATTTAGCATTCAATTCTGTGTGGCAATGTACATGGCCGCTACACATCCAGGGTTTCCTGATCACTCACATGAATCAAAGATCTGGCTTGCAGATGGGGATAGCCTGCAGGCGACCCAGCCAAAAATTTGACAAAATCATAAGTCAAACCATCCCTTTGTCATAAAAAAATGCAACTCATGATGTTTGATATGGCTGTAAAAGTTTCCTTCATCATTTGAGGTATAGAGTCCCATAACGGCATCCTGAGATACCTGAACACTTACATACAATGAATGGGATTTGCTTTGCCAGCTACATTGAGATTCTGGGCAGATGTAAGCCCTTCCATTATCTTACACTATAATAAAATTGTTCTTTCATGTGTAAACATGCCCAGTACATGGTTGGTCCAAAATCCTGAACTTGAGTTGGGTAAGTGCATTGTCTCATTGATTTTCCTTTCCTGGTAAAGGTGCATAAGGAAATATAGCCCAGTAATGGATTGACTGAAATTTTAGACGTATTCCATGTGTGGCCAGTTGGAGGCAGGTGCATGAGGCCATACATATATCTTGCCTAGTCAGCGCCAATCCCACTGAAACTGCCCTGGCATTGTATTACAAGTCTCACAGGTGGGTTTGAAACCTCTCAATGGGGGCTATGGCAAGTCACAGGTAGCTTCAGCACCACACTCAGATTTTGCAGTGCAGTCAATCTGTGACACAGAAACTTCCAAAATATAGTAAGTTGTATTTGTCATCATTCATGTGGTGCTCATTCATGCTGAATAGGCTTTCTCAGCACCTCATGGACGCAGAGGAGAGTGACAAAACCCTGGTAAGCCAACTTCATCTACATCATGGGCCCATGTGGTTCTAATGGTCACCTGATAGATCAATAGATTGGTAACATCCAGATTGCTTGGCACACCTTAGAGTGATGATGAAAAGAAGGATGACAAATCCTTCAGCACCTGATGAGTATCAGCCAAAGTCAAATGCAGACAAATGGCCATCCTTATTGTAGCTAAAATGATATGTTTGTACCAGTGTAGACATTTGAAAGCCCAGGTGCTGATGACAACATGCTGTGATAACAGTCATAACACCGAGAGCTCTTAAGACACAAAAGATAGAGGAGGGGGGAGAATGGGATTCAAGCAACAAGACCTATATACAAAACTTCAGATAGTTCATACTGGACATGCTATCGGTGTGTACACCTTGGAGATGCAGAATCCCTTGATGTCTCTGGGAAGTGCAACGTCACAGTCCACTGAGATGTGACCAATAGCTCACATGACTGATTTGCATTGCCCCAGTGCTACTGCCCTGCCAAGTTGTAAGTCATCCTTTTTTTTTGGCATTTTTTAATGTAGGGTTCTTTGCAGGCCCTTTGGCTCAGATTATTACCAAAACCTCACATTGCCTGCGAGTTAGAAGGTTGTTCACACCATGCATGGCATTATTCATCCTGTGATGAACATTGACCAGGTTAAAGATATAGGTAAGCATAGAGTCTATTAATCATGCCCTATATGATTCCAAGAATCTGTTGGGACCCAAGCTCTCAAATGGGACCCTGATCACATCTGCCTAACCAGAACATGGTTATAGAGAACATCATTTGATGGGTTCACATGATTGTACAGCATCCTTGTTAGGACCCTCTGGTAGTCCACATTCTGGGCATGGACAGGTAGCTTGTGATGTCCTGATGCTGAAATCACTCACAGGTGCGTCAGCTATTAAGTCAGTATTTGACTGATAAATATGGGTCACATTGTGGTGCACACCACACCATTATTAGTCAGCACCAATCACTTAGCACCAGCCAGCTTGAGTCAAGGTCGGATTCAAGGTTTTAATGTTTCAACCATTCGTCCATGTCTGGCTATTTGACTATGTCAATGGTCAATAGTTTGGAATCCTTCTTGGTTTGACTATGTAGACCTGGCGGTAAAAGAATTGTTGATCATAATACTTATGTAAGCCTTTCTGCAGATTTCAATGTGGCTTGACTTGTGTCCAAAACAACATAACAGGCAGGAGAACTTGTTCAGTGAGTGAACCAAGCTTTGTGTTTGCTAATCTGTGATTAAATATCTGAAGTGAACCATCCATCCACACCATATAGTTGCATGCGGTAATGCATCATCTGATTATTTACGTGTCCCTATGATGTAGACAATGGCTACATATCATTCAAATGTTGCCTTTCTCTATGTCATAACCAGACAATTATACCCTACAAACTAGTGAGCCACATGGAGGTCTTGTGGTGCACACTAAGATAAGGATTGTAGCAGGGTGTGGAGAGAAGAGAAGGAAGGAGTCTTGAGATAAATACCGGGGTGTTCGGCCCAGGGTGGTGTCAGAAACACATACAAAGGTCAGCAATGACTTTGTTAAAATGGAAAGAAGTGACTCACCTACGATGTTATCCAGTGTGTGCATTACATCATTTACATGTATGTATAATTCAGGCAGGCTAGAGAACAAATATATATAGGCAATAAAACAAAGAAGACATAGGCTTTGACAAAACTATCAGTGCTATATGAAAGGGGGTATAGAGGATGACTACTTGACTAAAGTCAACAGACCAACTATCCTAATAATTAGACCAAAGGCAAATAAATGCCAATATATCAAATAGTCAAAGCTACTTTGGTTTACCACCTCCTGTGCAATCATAAACAAAAACCTGCAACTGAAAAGTGTATATTATGGGTGCATATGGGCCGCAAAATTTGGTGCCACATGGAATAGTCAAAGGTCAATTTTAAAATCCAAAAAACCACCACATTATTGCATATAAAAATACTACAAAAAATAGCTGTAACTAATAACTACTATTGGAATATGATCTGTAACTAAAAGTAACTTTAAAGATGCAACAGACCTGTAAAAAGACCGTGGGAATTTGGCACCAGCAAGGTAAGAAATTTTGGAAACGTTCCAAAATTTGCAGTAAAGTCACGCATGAATGATTCTAACTCCACTAACACTACGTAGGGAATCATAACCTGTCAGTCAAATATTGAAAAAAAAAAAAACAATTAATAAAATTGTATTGTATTATACTCTGTGATATCTATGACATCTTTCAGTCCCTTATTTCTCTTATTCTCTCGTGTTTTCTTTTCTTTAAATCTTCGAATAATCTCCCCCTCAGGAATCAGGCCCTCAATCCTGATAACACAACACAGTCAGATTTAAAAATCCTGGAGAACAAAAAGACTTACCTGTGTTTCCACAGGAGATGACTTGAAGTTGTCCAGGACCACGCATGGTAGGAAAGACGTGTTCAGCTGTGAGGAGTGCTTTGATGGTGGTGTAGCGGCCGTGATGGCTTGGCTTGGCCAACATTGTTGGATAGGGTAGGTTGAACTGAGGGGAGGGTGTTGTGTGCATGGGTCTGTACATTTACCAGCGGCTTGAGCAGGGGTCACTGGCGTAAACAGTCAGCACCAACGTTCAATGTTGGAAGGTGAGACATACTCACTTGTCACAAAACCCTTTGCCCAACTGTCAGGGACAATGTCGTTGGAAGCCACTCGCATAAGGGTGCAGTGATGAAGCCGGATAGCTGGCAGGATTGGGGCTGATGGCCG
>MU134435.1:99040-160889 GCA_015039355.1 Ramaria rubella | reverse complement strand
AGAAACACTTGGAACCCTATAAACGAGATCTTCAGACTATAAGTACATTATAGGGATCCCTAACAGTTAGACTTCTGAAGCTTCTTGGTTTTTTTCATCTTGGTAGGCATTGGATCCTCGTGTGTAATCCTAGGTGCGCACACACGTTTACCTTCTAGGATGTACTTTTCATCAATCTCTTTCCACGTCTTGCGAGGCTTCTTGGAAAGCAAGGGCATGGATGCAGCACCCAGGTCCAAAGACAATGCAACACCAGCTTCATCAACATCCATTGCGGATAGACTTTGGTTGCCAGACAATGTGAACACGTGAACAGTGAACACAAGGTGAAATAGGTGCCAATGTCACGAAGTGTGACAATGAGCTGCTACATCTGCTCAGCAGCCTAGCAGCCATGAAATGAGCAGGAGAGCTGTGTAGGGTAGCTGATACAATATTATTTAGTAGACAATGTAAAAGTTTCAGAGCTCATATTGTGCCCAGAAGGCATGAAATCTAGCCAGGGAGTCCTGCATATATGCAGGACTCTGCCTGGATAAAGGGGCTTAATTAACCCAACCCCTTTGGTTAAATTAATTTATGTATGATATAGTCTGCAAGGTTAAAATATCAGGATGATTCAGTGAGATCTGGACATGTGAGAGCTAAGTCAAGCTCCCCAAAACAAATAATTAGGAACTTAGTTTTAGAACAGGTTTTATAACCTATATTAAAGCTAATATTATCTATAAATGATTTCCAAAGTATCTAAGGCTGAATCTACATATTAGCTGAGCTGCAGCGTGTTTTTTTATTAAGACTCAAAATGGCACTGTTTTTGAGAGTCCGCCTTATGTAAGTAAAAGAGCTGTAATTGCATACTCCTTTAGATAGTCATCACAGCAGTGGGAACCTTAGGCTTTTCTTTTTGGACCCCCCCCCCTCCATCCACCAGGTGTGTGTCATTGTATATAGTCTTCTGTGAGCCTATATACTTCAGATTCCCATCTGCCAGTGTTGAGTGTGATATTCCACTCCTTCTGGAGGTTGCCCTTATTTTGCTGGTGATTTGAACTCATGGATAGCCTTGGCCCTTACATCTGCTAAATCCACTAATATCTGCCAACATATACTCTCCATTGAAGGATAGCAGGTCAGATCTGGATTACAATCTGTACTTTCTTTATACGTGCTGGGTGTTTTCCTGCAGTGTGCCACTGTAGGTTTTATTCAAATATAGGCAAGCAAGGTGTGTGATGGGGCACTCCAGTTTGCTCCAAGGGGAAGGAGGCACAACCAGAGACAATCTTTTTATTGTGATGACAACACTGATCAGTGAATGTTGAATATGTAAACTTAGTATGCAAAACAAAATGAGCAGGAGCACAGGCTGGATGAAGTACGGATATCCCGAGTCAATCCACCACCTGCATCGCATCTTTCTCGAGCTTGCAGACACGCAACTTGCCCTTTGTCCGTGGAGGTGACGGTGGAGCAGGTCTCCGGCGAAAAAAAGCATCAAATTCTTCCTCTTCGTCGCGCGTTCTCTTCCTCGGGACCCACGCCTCCGAATCAGGAGACGGTGACCGTCGTCCGTTGAGCAGTATCTCGTCATTGCCGGGCGACACATTGACATCGACTGTCTGCGTGCAAAATGCACTCTCCTGCTGTTGATAGGCCAACCGCTCCTCCGTCGTGATCCCATCGCCCGCACACTCGATAAGGGAAATGAGGCGGTCAGACGCACCGAGGTCTGCAGCAATACTATGAAGACGAGCAGCGAGGTCATCCTCGATCCGGATCTTCGCGGCGGCGACAGAACCTAGCGCCGAAGCACCAGCAGCGCGCGACCGACGCTTGAACATCTCCATGGGATTGATCACCAGCGGCGCGGTGAAAAACGACGTCGGGCGCGGACGAGGTGCCGAAGACGCGTCGGAATCGTCCGAGTCGCTGTATTCAGTGACGGCGAGGGGCTCCTGCACTTGGCCAGGGTTGTTAATGGGACTATCAAACTGCTCGCGCGCCCGTCCCACTATCTTCCGTTTCTTCGCCGGGCGCTCGTGGAACGGTATGCGCGGACAGCGGGAGCGGTGGGCGCGCCAATGCGACCCCTCGTACTTGTACGTCGTATCCAGCCGTATATTCGTGCCGCACGCCCGACACATGACGCGATGGGGGCTTATATCCGTCGCATACGGATCCTCCTCCAGCATCTGCCGCCGCGCATCCTCCTTCTCGCTCCGCGCTCTCAGCCGCGCGTCCCCAGGCCTAGCAAAAGAACATCCAGCACGCTCCCAACGAGACAAGCAAATACAACGACTCACACTACAAGCTGCACATCCTTGCACGATGCCTTGTGCCGCGGCCACACGCTCTGCGAATACCGGATGATAGGATGGAGTCTGATCCAGCACCCGCAGTGCTTGCACAACAGGCGATGCGGCTCCACCTTCTGCACGTCGGGGTCCGCAAGGAACTGCTGCTTCCGTTCATCTTCGCCCGGCCACCTCGGCCGCGACGGCAGAGGGGGCAACGTCATCGGCGAGAGTGCCCTTTTGAAACCTGCCACTTTAGCCTTGCCCTTCGGAAGCGGGCGCACGAGGCGCGCAGCGGCAAGTCGAGCGGCCGCAGGTCGGGGCGCATTCGTCTGCGCGACAGATAGAGGCCCACCCGCACGTCTGGACCCTATACCCCCAAGTGCACTGCCCCTCAACAGTTAGCGCCAACGCAAACAGCGAGAACGCGAACGGCGAGCACGCGAACGACGACAAACACACACCTCTGAGGGGGAGGCCCCACGTGCCTCTTATCCGCCTCGGACACACTGCGTCACACTTAGCACCCGCCCTACATAGAACAAACCGACCGACTCACATTACCCCGCGCTCAGCGCCCCCTTGCACGCCCTCACCGAGACTAGACACACCCAAATCAGCATGGGAAGAACTGCCGGCAACGAAACACCACGTACCCATCCCCATCCCCATCCTTCATAACAACATCATCAAACTCCCCAGCACCCAACGCCATCTCAACACTCATCGCATCAAAATCATCATCCGCAAGCTCATCAACCTCCTCCTCACTATCCGCCTCATCCCCCCCATTCCTTCAAACACCCAACAGAGCAAAAAAAAAAAAAAAATCAGCAACCAAACCAGCACCCACACCAAAAAAAAGAAAAGAAGGACCAAAAAACTCACCCAGCCACCCGCACTTTCCGCCCCTTAGCCACCCCACACCGCTTCTTATGCAAAAACCACTTTCCCAAACTATACGAGCAATCCTGCCTCAACTTCACCCACGCCCCACAAACCCGACACTTCACCCGATGCGGCTCCACCTCCACCACATCCTTATCCTCCTCAAACGTCTTCTTCCGCCGATCCAGCGCAGCCTGCAACCTACTAGAAAAACAAAAAGAACAACAAAAAAAAACGTCACACCCGCACGAAAGACACATAAAACCACCGACTCACTCGGCGCCCACACCGCGCCCTACACAGACGTCCTTATGTCCTAGCCAGTGGCTCACGCTGTACTCTACGGGCAGCGCAAGCTTGATCCAGCGCGTACAGAGGCGGCACTGCACGCGGTCGGGGAAGAGCTGCGCGATGTCGGGGTCCGCTAGGAGCGCCGCGCGGCGGGATTCGAGGGTCGATGTGGCCCCGGGGGTGTCGGCGGCGGCGGCGGCGGCGGCGGAGGTGGCAGTAGCGGTGGCGGCGGGGGTCAAAAGGCCGGAAGTCACCAAAGACGCAGACTGGCCGGGTATTTGTGAAGTAGATCTGCGTCGGCCAAGGATCAGGTCAGCCCGCGCACGCAGAGACACCGACGCCGCGCCGCGCCAGACGACCACTTACCCTTCGCGCCCCTCCTCGCTCTCCGCCTCCCCATCGACCGTCACGGCACTCCCCCCACGCCCCGCCACACACTTCCGCTTATGCTGCAGCCAATGACTCGCAGAGTACCGACTCCGCGCACATAGCTTAACCCACTACCGCAAAAGCCGCGCATCAGCCCAGCCCAGCCCGACGCAAGGCCCACCACTCACCTTATTACACCCCGCACAAAGCGCCCGATGCGGCTCCAGCTTCTCCAGCTCGGGGTCCTTCTCCAACATCACCTTCCGCCCCTCCGCGCCCTCACTCCCCTCTCCCCCCCAAACGGCAACGCCGCATCCGCATCCGGAGCCGAAACCCCCGTCCCCGCTTGACCACCCCCGCCCCCGCTCCAACACCACCACTCCCGGCGCCCACACCACCCGCGGTCACCATCCCCCGATTCCTAACACACTTCTTCTTATGCTTCAGCCAGTGGTGCGTGGAGTACTCCTGCGTGCTGCTGCCCTTGATCCAGCGCTCGCAGATCCCGCACTGCACGCGCCGCGGCTCGACGATCGCGGCGTCGGGGTCGTTGACGATTGTGTCGCGGCGCTTTTGGAGGGCGAGTATTGCGGACCTGGGGAGGGGGGATGAGGGGAGGGTGTGAAGTGAGAAGAGGGAGTCAAGCAAGGGAGTCGAGCGACGGGGGAGGAATGAAGCAAGTAAGCAAGCAAAGGAAGTGAGTGAGTAAAGTAGGGGAGGTAGTGAGTAGAGGGAGGTAGTGAGTAGAGGGAGGTAGTGAGTAGAGGGAGGTAGTGAGTAGAGGGAGGTAGTGAGTAGAGGGAGGTAGTGAGTAGAGGGAGGGTAGTGAGTAAATAAACCCAGCGAGTAAACGGAATAATGAACCAATGACAGAAAAAGAAACAACAACAAAAAAAGCACAATCAACACAAACACCCCACGATAAAAACACCACACTCACATCTTCTGCGGCGGCCCACTCTTCTTCACGCTCACGCGCTCCTCCCTCCCCACCCCCTTCACGCTCTCCTTCTCCCCCCTCTCCCTTTCCTTCGTCTCCTCCCCCACTCCTCCACCCACATCGACCCCAACACCCGTACCGACCCCCACCCCCCCACCCTCCTCCTCACTATCCGTCAACATGCCCCCAAAGAGGCTATCCGCCTCCTCGAGCTTCGACAGCGCGCGGGGTGTAAAGCTAGATGGAGTTGTCGCTTTGAGCGTGAAGGGGTTCGCGTTTGCGTGAGTGGCGTTCGTGGAAGTGGCATTCGCAGCGTCGGAAGTAGTAGCAGCGTCCATAGAATCGACGGCGTTCGCGTCGTCGCCGTTGCCATTGCCGTTATCATAGACCTCCGCATCGGCATTCGCGTCCCCAGCCCCACTCCCACTCCCATCCCCAATCCCAGACCCACCACCCCACGACCCATGCTCCGGCGGCCGCACAGTCACAGTGATCATCTGGCTCGGGCGAGGGGGAACGAAAGACCTCGTACGCGTGGTCACAGTGACCATCTGGTTCGGGCGAGCGGGCACGACTGGCCTCGTACGCGTGGTCACGGGGATCATCTGGCTAGGTTCCATGTGCACGGGCGTCCTCTCCGTGGGACGCGCACGCACAGTGGCGGCGGCGGTGGTAGTGGCAGTAGACGTGGTGGCAGACGCAAAAGCAGGGTCCCCATTCCCATTCGCGCCCCCATCGCCATATTCACCCCCACCCCCATGCCCATGCATCCCCTCCCCCTCACTCGCCGTATCAGAATCCCGCTCATCCGCGTCCGCGTTCGAATCACCACGCCGGGGTGCGCGCCTGGGTCCTTGTCCTTGTCCTTGAACGTCCACACCAGCAGCATCCCCACCACCACC
This sequence comes from Ramaria rubella, assembly GCA_015039355.1. Classification (NCBI taxonomy): domain Eukaryota; kingdom Fungi; phylum Basidiomycota; class Agaricomycetes; order Gomphales; family Gomphaceae; genus Ramaria; species Ramaria rubella. Next base: position 155,202 of record MU134435.1, on the reverse strand, counting down.
CGCACGCCGATCACTAAACACAGCAAAACACATCAGCACACGATCCCTCCCAAAGAAAAAGGTGAAAGAAAGGCGACTCACTGCCCTCCCCTCACATGCCCCTTCCAAACGCCAAAGCTCCAGGGCGTCCTCCCCGAAAGGTCGACCCACCTCCCACACTGCTTACAGAACGCGCGGAAGGGCTCGAGTGCGCCGATGAGGGGGTCGGCGCGGAGGGCGGTGTAGGAGGCGAGGCGGTGTGGGGAGAGTGGGGGCGTGGGGATGGCGGTGGTGGGTTGGGGTAGGGGTGTTGTTGTTGTGGTGGTGGTGGTGGTGCTTGAGTCTTTTGCAGAGGCGTCCTTTGCGGAGGTGGGATGCTTGTCCTTGTCCTTGTCCTTGTCTTCGTTCTTGTCCTTATCACTCTCCTTTCCCTTGCCCTTGCCCTTGTACTCGACCCCGTCCGCGTCCTTCTCCCTATCAAGCAAGGGCGGCATCGAGCGCTGCATGACATTGCGCTGCAACGCCCCCGCTGGAGCGCCCATATCGGTATCGGAGGGCGAAGGGTTGGTAATGGCCGAGAGCGGGGACACGTCCGCGTCCAGATCCACATCCATGGGGAGCGTCGCGGCATGTCCTTTCTCCTTGTCCTTGTCCTTGTCCTTGTGCGCGTCCTTCTGTTTCAGCGTCGAAGACGGCATTTTGAGTCTGTAAGCGCGCATGCGCGTGTGAGTAAGGCAAGAGGGGAGCATAGGGGAGGGCACGTACTTGAGTCGCGGGAGCGCGCGGGCCGGGTGTGGCACGGGCGCGGATGCGGAGGTGTGGTAGGCTGGGGGGTGGGCGGTGCGGGGCCAGACGGCAGGCGGGGGTTTTTATCGGAGTCCTTTGATTTGGTGTGGATGTGGGCGTGGCTGTGGGGGTGGCCTGACGGGGGAAGAGCGGTGTGGGCTGGGAGTGTTGCCTTGTCCACGGGGGGACGGGCGTTACTGTGGGTGGACGGGGGTGGTCAGCGCATGCAGTACGGGAGAGCAGCACGTGCGACGGGCGCGACGGCGGACGGCGTAAGACACGCGGGCAGGCCTCGCACGCGCGCCGGCCGGGCGGAGAGGCGACTCACTGAGACTTTGTATTCTTATGGCAGCGCCAGACAGAGGCGGCGTACAGCTTGACTTCGTCGAGCTTGAGCCACTTTTCGCAGCGGATGCAGAAGACGCGGTGTGCCTCGACGACAGAGAGGTCGGGGTCATCGTAGAGCATCTTCTTGCGTTCTGCGAGGGTGGCCATGGGCGGGGGTGTGTGTTCGTGGGCTGGGGGCGCGCGGGGAGAAGGGCGTCAGAGGAGGAGGGGGGGGCGCGAGCGGGGAGGGGGTGGTGTGGGCGGGAGGGCAGGGCGCAGACGGGTGCGGTGGAATGGGCGGGATGCGGGCAGCTTACCTGGCGGGGTCGTGGAGGGAGACGACGAGCGAGATCCGTGTGCGATTGCCCGCTCCCCATTTTCACTCTCCGGCCGAGTCTCCGCAGGCCACGGCATGTCCCGGGCACGGTGGATACCAGCCTAGTAGTATTACCGCGATATGTAGATGACCCTGTCCTCTAGGCTCCCTCGCCTGGTACTGTGTCTCTCCCGCACACCTGCCTCGGCCACCGCCGACCACGGTCACGCGCCTGCACCCATCGACATCGAGTACACACTCCCCGTCCTCGCCGCAGGGCGCGTCGCGCGGTGCCTGGGCCTTCATGGGGTTTGTAACACGTACACGCCAGTCCCCGTTTTCCATATACATACGTACATACTCACGCGCACCAACAACTCCAACACCGCAGACACACCCCACCAAACGCGCCCTCCAATACCCTTCCTAAAACAAATCCTCACACACCCAGTGAGCCACTAATCGCTAAACAAATCGTCCACTCAGCCTCTACGCATCACAACCACCCACCCTCTAAGAACTTCCCATATCCATTCCGTACCTACAACTAGCAGCGAGGGTACAGTACCCTACAACCGGTATCACTAACAAACCCATATCCGCGGCACTCCGCCAACCCGCCCCCCGGGCCGCACCAATCCCACCACCCAAAACTGTCCACAACGCCAGATGCCATGACATGACGATCAACATCATCCCAGTGAAGTAGTCACCCATTACATTCCGAAAAATCCTGCTCCCGCCTCTCCGACCACCCCTCCCACGCTTCATGCATCCAAGCTCCCCCTCACGAAAAAAAAAGGAAACAAAAGCATCACCCAGCCACCATCATCCCAACCCCACCCAACTCGCCAAAAACCCCACCGCAGCCACCCGAAATTAGCCCCCCCCGTCCTCTTGCCTCCCACTCCCTTAGCCGCACATGACACCGGGGCCAGAGCCAGCCAGAAAAAAGAAAAAACCCCTCAAATCCAAATCCAAATCCCCAAACGCACACGACCCGGACGCCAACCCGCCCACCCATGCTCCCAATCAACAACCCAAACCCAACAACACCTCCCAAAAATCAGAAAACCCCCATTCGTCTCCGCATCCCCCCCCCCTTACCATCACAACTCAACTCACAAACTCAACCCACCACTGTGAACCCGTCAAACTCACCCACCATCCTCATCCCACAAAACCACATAACTCTCCCACCGCACCACCCTCCAGCCTGAGAGTCTCCATTTTCCGATTCTCCAGGACACAGAGCCCAACCCCAACCACGCGCGTCCAAAGTCCAATCCAAAGAGCAGCCGTCCGAGCCCGAGGCCTGAGAGTGAGTCCACTCCTCACCTAGCACGTACGCTCCAGAGGCACAGTTCGTCCGCCCAAGCAGCACACCACACAACCCCACCAAGGACGCAAAACACACTCCCTTAGACTTCCAGTTCCCAGAACACACAACCGCACAACCTCACAAGAACAATCAATCCAAAACACGACCCATCGCGGAAATACGTCACTGCATGCTATACGGAAACAAACAAACATCCCGAGTCGGTTCGTGATTCCCTCATGACGGATAACCCAGAACAGAGGCCACCCCTCGAACGGGCTTTCAAGCTTCATTTCAGCTCCAAACAATCAATTATCGTCCATACCGGCAGTCAAATCTGTCAAAACACCGCAGTGTTCACTGCCAATATATTTATTTATTTTTAAAAAATAACTAGCTAGACCTTTAACTCACACATGTACATGTATATAAGCATCCCCGAGCTCAAAGAACCAAGAACCAAGAACACACACCATGACCCCTCTGTTCGAAACACGTTTAAACCATCATGATCCCAACAAAGTTCTTCCCAACTTCCCAGATGTCAACACACGGAAGAACGTTCAACACGTACATATTAACTCCTCGTCAGTTCTCGGCATTTCCAAATTGTTTCCCGCGTAGATCCTCCCCTCGCCTCGGACTCGAACACTCACCTGGACCGTAAGCTGTATGAACGTCCACCGTCCATCGTGACGTTCACGACGCGACTCCACATACCAAGGACAATATTAATCAAAATAATCACTCATCATAATAAAATCCCTCAAATCCCCCCAAACCCCCTCTCTCATAATATTCCTCCACCCCCGAATCCACCCCACACCACGATAGCGCTAGCACCCATCCTCACCGTCAGCTAAACCCACACTATAATCACGCACGCATCCAACGATACACATCACACGCACTGGCACACACAAAAATTCGACACACCCCATTCTCGACGAACAGCACACGCGGGTCAAATAGCTCGGAACACGAGCATGCACAGCCAAAAAAAAATCTACAATATAGGGGGTAATGTATCCGAGCCGATGCAGTGTCTAGATGCGATTAGAGGTGTATGCGTAACGGGAAGCGACGGGAGCCGGGATGGGATGATGATGCGACAATCAATGAACATGAGGGGTAAAGATGACATGAAAGAACAGAACAGAACATGATGACAGTGGAAAAAGAAGACGAAAAAAAAAAGGGATGGAATGCAAGAAAGCGTACGTGTGCGTTTGAGGATTACCGTGTCGGGAATCGAATGCGGGCGAATCAAAGACTAAAACCAAAAAAGAAAGAAAGAAAGAAATGGAGGCAAGGAGTCCGCGATGGTCAAAATTGGAGGGGGCAAGTGGGTGATGAGAGCGTTGTATGATAGCGAGATGAGTGCTGGTGGGGAGGAAATTGAGGGATGGCTGTTATGCAGGTCGAGACGAGACGGTAATGTACAGTGATTGGAGGTATATGACAAGGAGCGTGCGCAGGTTCAATTGGCTTGGGAGGAGTTAAGGCGAGCAAGAGTCGCCTGAGTTCATTTCGCTCATGTACAATTTATTGAGGCGTGAGGAGGCGTGGGGAGTATACGTTCAAGTTGTCGGCGTGAGCATGGGCTGCATTAACAGCACCCGGATAGCGAGGGAATCAAAAAGAGATAACACGGAACAGGGCTTGCCAGTGTATCAACAACACCACAAGGGGCATGAACATCGGTCCTCGTGATTATAGCAGGCTTAAAAACCTCGGGTTGACGATGTACTCGCCGTGCGGTCCAGAGGGTGAAGACATGGACGATGGCCCCGAGGCCGACGGCGTTGATGCAAAATCACGCTCGTTCTCCCCTGTTTCAAGTTTAGCAACACCATTTAAGCCGCGGAATGCATCAAGGAAGAGAGAGGGATGTAATAGCGAAAGGCTCACCTGGCGAGCACGACGCCCCAGCCTCCGCCTCGGCATCTGGACTTGCCTCCAGGCATTCGAAGAGTTCGACGGGGAGAGCGGACTCTTCCCGTCGCTCGCGCTGCGTGCACGATACAGCTTGACAAACACGTCCTACGCATTCGATGTTCTTCCTCTTGCATCCCTTGCATGGTCGCCTGTCAAGAGGGAAAATTACCGATCACCCATGAAATGAATGAATGAATGAAGAAAGAAAGAAAAATACAAGTAAAGAAAAGGAAATGACCCGAAACACAAGAAAGAAACAAAGAAAGCGCAACTCACGTCTCCTCGCACTGGATCTTATTCATGCGACACCCCTCACATGCCCTCTTAACCTTCAGCCCCTTGCCCTTGCCCTTCCTCGGAAGATCCACACACGGCACATCCGCCCGTCTACAATTCGCACACGGGCGCTCAAGGTTGCATTTCTTGTTCTTATGGCGGCAGTGCGCACAGCGCTGCTTGATAACTTTCAGCGGGGATGGTGTGGTACTTGTGCTCGGGGGATATGCGCCTGAGCGGGTGCAGGGACGCTCTCTGAGACGTGTCTTTGTCTCGGAGCGGAGAGCGTCTTTGGAGGAACTTGGGCTGGAGGTGCAATTGACGAAGCTGTGGGAGTTGGGTTTGGGTTTGGGGTCGGAGACTGGGGGGGAAGGGGGATTGGGGATGTCAGATCCTGGTTTGGGGGTTTTTTCGAGGGGGCGGGGAAGGATTTTTCGAGGTGTGGTGGTGGTGCCTGTGAGGGCTAGCAGCGTTGATAAATCAAAGTGCGGGTCTGGCGCTTCCTGGCCATGCGTTGAGGGTACGTTCAAGACATATGAGGATGGCGAAGAGTCGGCATTTTTCAGGGTTAGGAAGCGGGGGTCGATTGTAGTTGCGGGGTACGGAGGTGGAGGCGTGGATGGCGAGGGCTGGGAAGTTGACTCGGCGACTGTAACAATATGCCCTGTTAAAAGATAGAGATTCAGAAAGAGGGAATGTGCTTGGGAAATGTGCGAGGCGTACCTTGTGCACTGGAGGTGCTAGGGCCCGCCTCCGACTCTTCAACGTGGGCCTGGTCTTGCGAACAGCCACAGTCTGGGCTACTGGTAGTACCCTCTCGGTCAACATCCACGCACTCTATATTCTTCCTCGCGCACGCATAACAAGGCCGTCTGGCAGGCATCCAACACGAAGGTCAACCAACCAAGGTCCCCCGAATGAAGGAAGAAGACTCACGCCGTTTCACACTGAATCCTGTCTGACCGACACCCAACGCACGCCCGCTTGACCCTCGATCCAACTGGTGGCCTCCTCCGCGGAACATCAACACAGACAGCGCCTTCCTTCACACAGCGCCCACATGGCCGCCTATCCTCGCATTTTCTGTTCTTCCTAGCACATAACGCACAGCGTCCATTCACAGAAACAGCAGGAACATCCTGCTTCGTGACCTGCTTCGTGACTGCCTCCATGCAGATTTGCCCCTGCATAATACAGGGCATACACGGGCGGTATTCGTCGCAGCTGCAAAATGGAATGCAGATGAGGTCGTGTGCACACGAGCGAGTGGCGTGCGCGACTCACACTATTCTATTTCGTCTGCACCCCACGCATTCGTCAATGCATTGCTCTGTTCGCCCTCTATGAATACACGAATTGCAGGGCCTCGACAGATTGCATCGGGTCTTTTCGCGACGACACGGGCCGCAGGCTTTGGGGACACGTTTATAAGCGACGAGCGACGCAGCGTCCTCGCTCATTTCTTCAACTTCTGCGGGCATAATTGGGTAAGACATCGAAAGACACGACTCTGTCCGAGACTCCAGACCAGCAGTCCTATCATCGAGACTCATCGGGTGGTCTCCTCAGCCTCGTGAAAAGTCAGTCACAGAGGTGACTGCGTGACATCACGATCGAAGTAAGCTTCTTTCACCGATCTAACCTGTTTGCGGGTTCTCACAACTATTATTGCCACTAGACTCGGTACACGTTTACTTTACAATCCCAACTACAACTCGCGAGCAGACCTTCATCGTAGAGTGACCACGCGCATCCCACCACAAACTCTGTGTGCGCGTCGTGGATATGTAGGAGCGATGCCGCCGGTGGATTGGGCGTGGTAGACCATCTGCAACCACCACATTCGAATAAAGGTCGGGTTGATCGAATAGAATACGTACACTCGACATGTCATATCGTAACTCGCACTCGCAATCAGATCCGGTCGGTGAGGACACCACTGGATCTTCCGTACGGCATATTCGTGACCTCTAAACTCCCGCTCGCACACGCCACCTACCTCGGCCGTGCCGCCCATCTTCACCATCCTACAATCCCATATCTTGATATTCTTCTCAACACCGGCGGTAGCAATGTTGAATGGCCGATACTTGTTCCAGTCAAGCGTAAGAATCTCGGTCACACTAGCTGGCACGGTAAGGGCAGCCTGGGCAGCAGGTTGTGGACCGCCAGAAGGGTTGGAAGGAGAGGGAAACGAAGGTGCACGTAGGTCGAATATCTTCAGGGTGCCGTCTAAAGAACATGTGGCGAGAGTAGAGGGGTGATGTGGCGAAAACAAGGCTTGGTAGATACAGGCAGAGTGCGCGTGGAGCGTTTGGACGGAATGAGGCCGATTAGGTGTCCACTAAAGACTATATGAGCAGTGTCGCGAGATGATTTTAGAAGGAAACGCACGAGCTTGACAGTACCATCCCAGGACGAAGAAATGAAAAACTCCTTATCGATATTGGACCAGTCAACGGAGAAAACTTCGCGCGTGTGTTCATGCCACGCTCGTATGGGGAGATCCTAGTCCTTGCGCATCCGCATATGACGTTACCGTCATGATTAACATCCTGACCGCTCCCGACTCACGTTAAGCATAACATCCCACAGCTTTATCGATCCGTCTCCCGACGCCGTCACAATCTGATTCTCGTGAATCTCAGACCAGGCAATATCGTACAGTCCATCTTGACTGTCGTAAGTCTTATCAAGCTGCAAAGTGGGCGGGACGAGAGAGGCGACGTGGAGCCTGCCGTTACCCACCAGACCGTAGTTGGCTGCCGACGCAAGTGCGAGACGGCCGTTGTGGAAAGGAGACCATGCAACAGAGTAGTGGGAGAATGCTGGCGTGTGTAGCGAGCCTGGCACATTCATCACTGTGGTGGGCGGTCTCAAGAAGCGGAGAGGAGTTCGGCTTACCGTTGCCGGCTCCCGACGGACTCGTCATCTGTGGTCAACATGTCTTGCGTACACAATGTGACACCCACTCTCAACTACTCTCAAATCCAAGACAAGAGGTCTATGGATGTAGGTATCCACCTTTCTATCCAGAAAGTTCCGATTTCTCACAAGCGATCCATGGCCGTTATCTAGATCATCTAAGGCCGGAGCGCAACGGTTGACTTTCTGGAGCTCACTGTTGGAGCCTCAATCCCCTTTCATATTTCTTAGACGGCACACTCTGGCACACTAGGGCACACTGCGATTGAGAGATTTAGTCTAAAGAGTTAGGGGATTCAGGGGATGTCGCACGTACCATTCTGGGCGTGGGTGTTTGCGCGTGCTCATGTTCCTTCTACGTGGTTCGCCTCCGCGTCACCATCAATATCAGGTGAGTCTCCTTTATACCGTATAACAAGATTATCACCTGATCTCAGGACTCTTCCAACGAGATTTGATGGGGCAGTAGCCTGGCTCCTATGGTGACCCAGTGGAAGCGTTGTGTGCGTCTGTGCGCCTTAAATTTGTCCCGTTCGAGACTTTGCTGCAAACGCAGCAGAACATCCTATGATTCATTCATTCATAGTGACCCCCAGAATGCCTACAATCTGACGATGGACCTCTTTAGGTAACTCGAGAACCATCTCCCCCTTCTGCGGTGAGGGCGAAGCTTCCGCCTTGGGTTTCCTAAACTGGACCCAATAATAGATGCCAACCATACATTGCAGTGTCCACGACTTCGCAATGAAGAGCTAGCGGGATCCAGTGTCTCCAAAATGGTACATCCCGCGGAAGCCCCTCAAATGCCAATTCCCACCTCGCTTCGCTGCATGACAACGAAGCGCACTGCCGAGATTGAGCAACATTCATTCCCCGCGATACGTTCTTTTTACCAACCAGGGGCGAATTGTCTTAAAAGCTGTGGGGCCTTGAGGAAGCAATCCTGACATCATTGAGAGATATCGATCACTGGTCCAGGTGCCTCCCACACCGATTATTTCAAACTATTTGGTCCCGAAGATAATTTCTGCCTTATTCTTCGACAACCAGTGGTCGTATTTATATGTTAGGGACGCTGTTGATGTATACCTTATCCCTCGTTACATGAGGTTACATGACGGACATGCTCGGATCACCTTTTCATTATTTGGAATCCATCAACTTGAAGGGGGTAAGATTATCAGATTTGTTTCGCATTCGAGTCCACGTCGAGTCTCGATTGGTAACGGTCAGAAACTGGCGTCAATCCATTTTTAGGACTCACACGAAAGTAGCAGTTTCCTAGCTGAGGTGGACCTTAGCAAGCGCACTTCGAAGCTCAAGACCGGGATGGCATTCGGGGTCATAGATAGTAGCGTTGTGTCTCTTGGACGAGGCGGCTTGAAGTATTTCCTCGAAAATTATTAACTACCACGAGCGAGCTCCGTAGCCTAGCTCCGCTTCTGCCATGAAGGAAGCGATCGAGGGTAGAAAAAGGCTACTGAGAAGCTCCGGACGGCTCGTGCGGGGTACGTACCTCTCCGGGTCAAAGTCTCCCCCTTAGCCCTTGCCCAATATATCCTTATTTCCAGCTCCAGATAGTTCCTGACAGGTGTGAAACTGTGTGAAAGGCTCTATTCATCTGCGCCATTCTGCACTGGCATAATAAATTCTGCACCGCAGCTCCAAGCTGTTATAATACACTCGGTTATGCACAACTTCCTCCATGCTATCCCGTGTGCCTGTAAGTCTGCCAGTGCGGATTAAGATCAGTTATGGTTCGGCTCCCGGCCTGGATGGAATTAATGATGTTGTCGAGATATCTATCCGAGATGAGGTCATGACGGACAAGGGATAGCTATAAAGAGTGTGGTGGATTTGCACGGCACCCTAAATATTTCGGGCATGTAATTTGATAGTTAATTCACAGTGAGACTGCTAGGAACTACATAACAGAAAGAGCATGTGGGGGAATTGAGTATGTTTTGATTTGCGCGGTGAAAAGGTTGAGAGCGATGCACAAAGGGGTTGGATCTTGACGATATTAGGTTCGAGATGAGGTGACATTATATACAGTTTGAAATCGCATTGCTCGGGCATGAAATCCATCTCGATTGTGGACGCATCTAGTTGTAAAAATTATCAATTCACTCTACTCAGTTACTCATCAGTCACCAGTACGGAAAAGGTTGAATGCGCTGAATGGGAAGGCGAGGTAAAGGCAAGGTGCAACCTGGTGCATCAGTCGAAAATATGGTTCAGAATCTTCAGATTAAGATGCATATGGTCCAACCAGACAAGCTTAGTCTACGGTCAGGTGCATGGCAAGTGTTAGTCTAAGCCAGAGCAGGCCTGCCTTAGCAGGCCTTAGCTAGCAAATTTGAGATGACAACACGCGATCGCTAACGATCGGGACCCGGGTCAGCTTTGATTCCGCGATATTATACACGGGAGTATTTTTGACGGAGGTATTATAACGTCTCTCTTGCTCTTGCAGAGATTACTGCACGGCCTTTCTTCGTTGCGTTACCTAGGTAGCTGTTACTTTAATAGTGAGAGTAAGATAGAAGCCCATCAAATTACCTAACTTAGTTCACGTGATTGACTGCCAGGATACACTTTTCTACCTCGCCACCCGCTATACTGATGCAACCTGAAGTATTGAGCACTTATTGTGCGTGAGTGCCGTGCTAAACGTGTTGAAAACTTGGGTGTTATCAGGTATTATCATTAATTGAACTAGGGAACTCTGATACTTGTTCTAATCGCCGTGGAAGGTCAAGTTTCACTGATCATCCTCGGAACCGATACTCATCGTGCGTTCTAGAAGATTTACAGCAAAAACTTCGCAGTATCAAAAAGCATTCACGTAGAGATATAATTTGAACGCAATGGATCCCTGGAAGGTCTGAATCTATTCGGGCTCGGCTCTTGCAACCACTCAAGGGGGTTCGTTGAATGGAATCTGTACAGATTTGCTGAGCCGCCTCTTTCGCCTTTGAGGGTCACGGTTACTATTTGGTACCTTCATACATCAGTGACAGACAGCTCAACAACCTATTGGAAGAGAATGGAAGATGCTCGCAGGTGTAGGTACTGTTGAGTATCGCCCCTACTATTAGAATCGGTGGGGACTGATGCGACTGTTTGGTAGACAAATGGGGTACAGTGTTACTTTTCTCTGCAGAAATGCTGTAACCGAATAAGCACAAGAGCGTTGTGCGCCTCAGTGAATTCCTGCTTACAGAAATGCCTCCAGGCTGGCAGCGCCTGGATACATCCCCCCGCGCAGCGTACGTTGACATACCCTCCCGGGGACATTGTTCAGACACTATCGTTACACGTACATGATTGAATAAACCATTCTACCTATAGCATGCATTGTTTGTTTAAATCACGCCAACTACCTCAAGCTGCAAATCCCACTCAGTAATAGAGGATGAAGTGAAAAATCGTGGAAGAGGCCGCAGTTCAAGCTTCCCCGAATAGATCCCAGCTGGCAGGGGCATGGTTATTAAATCAAGACGAATATATCCTACCAGCATCGATGGTATCGGCTATGATTGAGCGCCCCATCATAGCAACGCCTTGTGTACTGTAAGCCGCCTCTTGGCAATCGACAAATTATATTACACGTCAAGGCCTTTTCGAAGCAGGCACGGGGACGACGTCGACAAGATTCGAAAATCAAAGAGGAAAAATGTGGAATATTATTTAACAAATATCTAGACAGGCTGGGATGTTCTGCAACGTGTGAGCAAGACCGGTGGGTCAAGCAGAACTATTTGTACCCTTCAAGATCATCAAATCTACGCCTCAAAGGCCGCCTCAAGAGCGGGGTCGTGAGCTGAAGCTGGCAGGCAGATCTTCAGGCGATTTAGGTCGAGAAGCTAAGCACATACAAGGCAAGTTTTGATCGGGATAAGATTTGCATCCACTCCCACACCCGAACAACCACAACCGCACATTCGGACTCGGAATCTGGGTCCAGTGCCAGGGTCATTTCTTATAATGACCTCCTTCCTCCACTCTTCTCTACTACAGCATGCCTGCCCCCCTCGCTCAGATCCTCAATCCCGTCAACCTCAGTCCGCGCCAGCATGCCGCCCGGCCTTCACACACCGAGCCCCAGGAAATGAGCGAGTCCGCAGCCTCACTCGTATCCTACAAACGTGTCCCCAAGGCTTGTACGCAATGTCGTCGTGATAAGTCTCGCTGTGACAGGGCAAGGCCTTGCAGCGGTTGTGTGAGAAAGGGCAGAGTGGATTTATGCCTCGACGGCTGTTTGGCCTGCAGACGCGGCAGGCTAAAGTGAGTGGTGTCGTTTGCTCGCCGTTCGTCGAAATTCATCCACATCTCTTTGTTATAGTTGCGACGACGGCCGACCTTGCGCTTCGTGCGTGCATGACGGCCACAATTGTATTGAGGATGATCCCGCTATCCCCTCCGCCTCCCGAAAAAAACAAAAGGCTTCCCCCTCTCCTTCCACAGTACTCACGACCACTTTTCCCCGCAAGATCCAGCCCCAGCCTCACGTCAACAGCCCTACCTTCGAGTCCTCAATCAAAGCTCCATGTCTCGCGTGTCGCCGGGATGCTCAGAAGTGCACAGGCGGCGACGTGTGTAATCGTTGTGAGGAGCAGGGCGAAAGGTGCCTGTATGTTTTGCACCCTCCCAAGAGCACCAAGCAACGCTGCGCCCTATGTCGCAAGAAAAATAAAAAGTGCGAACAGGTTCGCCCGTGCATCCACTGTATAAGGGCAGACGTTCCCTGTGTCGATCTCCCGAGGAAGGGCATCGGAAGAGGACTCAGGGTCAAGAGGGCATGTGTTGGTTGTCGTATAGACAAGATACAGTGCGAAGAGATGTAGGTTCCTCATTCCTCGAAATGTTTCAGAGGTTGACGCTCCTTTCTTTGCTAGCCGACCATGCGCTGGATGTAAGAAGAAGAAAATCCCATGCGTCGAACGCATATGTACTACCTGTTCTGGCAAGGGCAGCTGCTCGTCGTGCAAACGGCAGGACCGATCTCATTCCGAGGACTCTGATACGAGCTCCAGCGCCTCAGGTTCCCAAAGTGAGTCTTCCACATGAGTTCATTACATCCATGTCTCATCCTATGTGCACTTGAAGTGGGAGACAACGACTCTGCCTCGACTCTTTCACTACCATCACCCGCGTCTCCACCTCCCTACTACGATCCACCCGCACCCGATCCACGACATTCTAACTTAACCAAGTCGCACTCATCCTCATCGCTCTTAGAAGGTTCAAGTTCATTCTATGTCCCGCGAGCAACCGTGACACGAAGTCACAGCTACGATGCGCCCACTAGTTTAACCACGCATTACCCAAACAATCACACATTGCGGCCTGATTACATGTCCTCCGTCGATTATTACTCGCGTTCACACCACACTGCCTTCACCAACGAACTCAACAATGGCCTCCCGTCCTTTGCGACCAACTTTTCCTCACTACCACCGTACAACAATCATGTGGTAACGCGCGCGCCTCCTCATATATTCCAAAAATGAGTCATCCTGTTTGTCTCCCTCCCTTTCTGTGGATACCTCATTCTCTGCCCTCCTGTGATCTCCCTACTGGCTTTATTGTTGTTGTTGTTCACCCCTCGTCCATCGTAGTCGTTTGTTTATTGTCATTGCTCATCATCCATGATCCAAACTCATTCAACACCCAATCTACACCTATGGATATCATATCAGGAGTCCCGCTTAACTTCTTTACCTACATTCATCTCCATGCCACTCACTGTATAGACCATGTGACATATGTATCGTTAGGAACATTAAGTTGTATGTATGTAAATGTAATAGCAGACACGATCTCCTTCCATTTACTCGATGTCTTTTTTGACCCCAAAAGAACGAAGCTTGTAAATGGAGAAGCAGTTTTCGTGACAACATGCTTACAACGCCTTGTACGTAAAAGTTTGCTTTTCGCTGACATCTTTGAACGCATCTGTACCGTGGCATCTCGAACCGCATGCCTAGCCCTGTCTAGCCTCATGTCATAGACATACAGGTACCCGATACCATACGTATACGATATCATGAGGCTAGTGTTCTTATCGTAATATGTGACCCTTCATGTTGAATCATGGATGAATAAAGTTAATAACATGCCTCGACCTGAAATCGCATCTCCGAATGGAACCGATTTAATCGCCCCAGTGTGCCCACGAGGAATTTTGGGTTAAGAGCAAGCGTATCTGTATACTATCCACTGGCCTCCTAATTGCGCAAGGGCTCACATCAATGGTATAAACTGTTCAACTTCTTCCTCCACACACTAATGTTATGGTAAAAACATAACAATTTTGGTACGTTCTACAATTATTTCGGCACGTGTAACCCATGCTTCACGATTGGCGAGGGGCAATTGCATGCGTTATCAGATCTACCGTAGTAGGAAACCGGGGTTTGATCTCGCATCGGAACGGTCGAGGATGACTGTTGAATGCAAAATATGGGTAGGCGCAACTTACAGGTAAGAAGGGGAAATTTTACCTTATAGTTCCAGGCAACCAGTCACGCACTGGTTCGATAATTTTTCCAGACTCGTCGAGCGCCTTTGATATATTAAAAGTTGCGAGTGTCATCGCTACGGAGAGAAATAAGGTTGGTTCTGCGAGATGTCGACCAGGGCATATTCTAGGCAAGATGTGGGTATATCTCTAAGGCGAGAATGAGGAATAACGTACCTTCTCCCAAAGCCAAATATAAGCTGGGCAGGATCGAAAGCGGCGGGGGGGTTGTCAGATTTCATGAAGCGATCGGGACGGAACTCAGAAGGTTCGGGAAATGCTTCAGGATCATGCGTCATTCCCCTGCTGAGAGTCTCAGCATGGATATCACTTCGACCATACTTGGTTATTACCAGATGTTCGAAATTACGATGGATCCGGCCGGAATTCGTTGTCCTAGGTACTGCAAATAGAAACTTTCTTCAGACTCACTTTGTTGTCAAGTGAGCTAGGTCATGTTTACATTATCTTCTTTCATCAGACGGTGGGGAATTCCTATGACGATAATAGAGGTTGAAGGAATGACAAATTTCGACGAGAGTTTGGAAGGCTTACCAGCCGGTAAAACTGGACCCCACCTCATCACTTCCTTCACGATGGCTCCGATGTATGGGAGATTGTCCCTGTCTTCTATAGTCGGGAGTCGTTCATTGCCAATCACACGGTCGATTTCCGCTTTTCCAGCGGCCTGGACTTCTGGATGGGTGCACATGGCAAGGAAAAATGTGCTCATCGCAGAGACGGTCTCGAAGGACATGACGTGAGCGAATATAAAGCGAAACAATGTTACTGACCGTGTCGGCTCCCCCTTGTGTGCGCCGTCAGTGGAGGGGAAACGATAAAAACGCGATTTAACAATATTGTGAGACGTACCGCCGTAGATCGAGAAGGCCGTCCATTTCACTGCAAACTCTGTTTCGGGCGTGTGTGGAGCACTCAAGTGCTCCGATGCGAACGATCGTACAGCCGTTCCTTTCGCCTATAATATTTTATGACTCGTGGAAGAATGGATATTAACAACGTAATCACAATCTCGCGCTTGGCGTAGGAATGCACTGCATCCGCAGTAAAAAAAAGATTTTTGCGCCATGCTGCAGCCGTACGGAGGAAACCTGCACCGGGCATCCAGCTCGGAACGTACATGACTAGAGGGCGTTAGAAGGGTTACATTCTTTCGATAGGGTAGCTATCACTCACGCCAGGGTAAAACATCTACCAGGAATGCACCAGGAGCGGTGGATAATGAGAACTGCCCCAAAGCCGTTTCAGCTAGTGCAACGAAAGGGTCTTTTTCGGCTTCAAGAACGGTGTAACCATGCGATATTTTCAGTACAGTGGCCGCTACCATGCTGGGTCCCAGAATTAATACCTGGATGGAGAGTGGAAGTGAACAGGAACGCTACGCACTGGCGAATATGATCCACAAGTAGGTCAGGAGACTCGAGCAAACGGTTTAAGAACTTAGCCGTCTGAAGTTCTACTGCCGGCCAGAACACCTGAACGGAGCGAGGGTTCAAAACTTGGTGTATTAGACGACGCCGTAGACGAAGTTGTTCGCCATAGGGGGTTAAGGATAATCCGTGATCCCAACCAACCCTGTTACGGGGAAGAAGAAAGTATAAGAACATTCGCCACGAACAAAAAACCTTAGTAATCACAGATCTCCGCCCATAGCCATATACGGACGGTCCGAGTAGATCGAAGATCGTTTATGCAACAGGTCCTTGGCTGCCTGGGGTGAATTTAGAATAACTATCTTGCGATTGAAAATGGACAGGAAGACTATGTCGCCTGTAGTTGTTACCGTTAATGCCGTGCTGCTTTGAACATCCGAGAGACAACCTTACCATATGTTTTCATCCATTCCGTATACCTGAGCCAGGCCTTCTCTTTGGGCATGTCGAGGGCATTCCCTATAATGGGCCACGGTTGTGGACCAGGAGGCAGCGACGCCCGCTTCTTATGGAGAATGTAAAGCAGCAAGAATATGGAAACGGACAAGAGTGTCGGGCCTATGTCCGAGAGGACAGAGTGGGGGAGAGGAGTCCATGCGAATGCCATCTACGACAGTGAATATCGACAACGGTGAAGATTTTATGACAGTACGTCGCAAAGGACAGGGGAAAATGTTGCACGCACGAACGCTCTCCTTTTGTAAAAGATAGGTATGCATCTAGTCCATCTGTATCAGGCCTCAGGGACATTCTTCATGCTGGATTTGATATCCGTGATCACATGAATGGTTTTATGAAGATCCTCCTAAATCCTCAAGAAGCATAGTCACCACGATCGGGACTATATATACGTCCAAGACGTCCAAGCACAATCATCGGAAAATACTAGCGCCAGCGAGGAGTTCATGCGAGCAGCTCATGGGTACCTAGCCTCGAGCTAGGCGACTCAGGCGGTTTAAGCTTGCGAGTTCCGAGTCACAGGCTCGCAGCCGGGCTGAATGTCACAGCTTATCTAATGTCACCAGTTAGTCCTATCGTTAGGACTCTTTTCTCGGTCGTAGTATAACGGCTGTGTATTACGTCTATCGTTAGGACTTTTGATGGTCAGTGCATACTACATATTATTAACTGTGAGTACTACGAGGTTACGCGACTATCCCCTCTTTTCTCGGTCGGGCTAGGAAAAGAGGAGATGCGATATGCCGTACTCAGTCGATTTACTACTCGGCATATCGGCCAGAGTCTTGATCTCATCAACAGTGGCTCTGTGCCCCGCTCAGTTGCATTCCCCCATAGTCTCCTAGTAATGGCTCTCAATAAACTTCATCATGCGAACCTCTGCTGACAATTCGATTAGAGAAGTACATCACTAAAATATTACTCAGGACTTATATTCGAGACTCGAGAGTGACGATCCTTGGAAGTACAATCCGGTCACACTGTGGCCCAGAACCTACTTAGCGATGCGCTGTAGAGGCTGTAGTTATAAGTGTTGCTGTACGGGACTGAGTTGTCACCAGTTGAACAACTTCGCAGTGCTTGTGCGCTGTGAGCACTCCAAAGGCCGTCACGGCGAACAATTTCACTACTTGCTTCGGGAGACAAAGCTCCTACACAAGGATTGGACTGTAGAGCGAGTCAACTTGAACTTTTTTCTTTCTTTTTCTTGGGTTTTTCAGTCTCCGTTACTGTTTTATCCGTTGGTTTCTTTGGATGAAAAGTCTTACATATTGGACTGTATACACTACTTCAACAACAGTCTAAGCCGGCCACCTCTGAGGCAGCCTTCAAATCCACATAGGCATTTATTGACTCTGTCTTAGGCCCTTGATGCTATGCTACTCCGATGGCACATTTATTATTTTTGGCGCGCACACATCATGATTTTGCAACGTGAATACAAGTTCGTGAAACGCAACGCGCGAACAAGTTGTGTTGAAAACACACAAACAAGTTTTAGAAAACGTGCGAACAAGTTTGGAAAACGCGCGAACAAGTTTAGTGTGACAACCATGCACTGCTTGCTCAACATGAGTTTGGGAAATGGTGTGAACATGTATGAAGTAGTTGCAGCACTGCTAATGTAATTCTTTTCTTAATCCAACGGTCTCAAACCGTGTTTGATCTGAACCACAAGATGTCTAACCAAGAAAAAAAACCCATCTAATCTGACCACCACTCTTTTGAATCTCCAGTAGTTTCTCCACTGTGCCGTGCACAATATTCTCCTCTTTGGTCAGTGCAGGATATTTGTCCACCTTGTCAAGCATTATATTATAACAGTCCATGCAGAGAACGTCACACTTAAAAGCTGCTGCGCATACGTCTGACAACAGAAGAGGGTGTAACTGAGTGAGGATCCTAGCACTAACATTCATCCAGAACCAGGATATCCACTGGGTATGACACTTGTTTGGGGTTTGACATTCCACAGCAAGGCCATATGTTTGTGAGGTGGAATATGCGACCACCATACAAAGTTCTTGTATCACCTCTCTAGTCTTTGCCAGCACTGCAAACATTTGAAGCCCGAGGTGGAACATATCTTCAATTGACAGTCTGGTGAGTTTGCATGAGAGAAGGGTTCTAAATGCGGGCTCTATCCATTGTTCAACATCATATAAGTGTGCCAACTGAATGCAAACTGCTGGATGCAGTGTTTCTGAGGTTAGCCAATGAATGGCCCATTCACGTGCCGGTGCCACTAAGTAGATAGATGACAATTTCAATATGGCGACCAATTGGTCAAAAGGAAACAGTGGCATCTTCCACTGGCTTTAATCTTCATTATCACACACACACAGACACAGACAAAAACCACAAAAACCAACCTGTTATACATTGAATCAACCATGTACTCAAACTCCATGGCCATGACTTGTGGCAGGTGAATCAGGTTGAGGTCGGTTTGTCCCTCTGGCACATTTGAGTATAAGCAAAGTTCCACTCAAGATCATATCTACACACCTGAATTGTTGCCCTGTCCCACCAGGAAGAAATCTGTTACAGGTTCCTTATTTTGTCCTAGCGAACATATTTGTGAAGACCTGTGAATGTGCCACAAGAATGTCTACCTGACCAACGTACCAATGGAATTACTGACGAGATTACTGGCACCAATCAACCATTATTAACTGCTGATGACTTTCCCAAAATTAGGGAAAGATGGGAGCTAGAGTTTTCAGACCTTTTTGGAGGTGTGCTATTAGAACTTCCTCCTTGGAGGGAGATCAACCATGAAATTAAGTTCGTGGATGAAACTAAACAGTTTCATTATCAGTTACCAAAGTGTCCAGAGGCACTTCGAAATGAACTGATCGACAAGGTTGACCGGTATACCACTGCTGGTTGGTGGGTATCAGTGTCAGTAGGTTCTGCAGTGCCAGTGCTATGCATTCCAAAGAAGAATGGAAAGCTCATAACAGCGATAGACCTACGTCTACGCAATGACAACACAGTGAAGGACATTACACCCTTCCCAGACCAGGATACGATCCGGCATGACATAGCTCATGCCATGTACCGGTCTAAACTTGACATGTCTGATGTGTACAGACAAATACGTGTAGTTGAGGAGGATGTCAATTAAGACAGCCTTTGCGACAATATTTGGCATGTTCAAGAGCCAGGTTATGCAGATTGGCGACTGTAACGTGCCATCTACATTTCAATGTCTTATGATGTTGATTTTTTGTAACCAAATTGGTCGATCAGTCCACGTATACTTGGATGATATATTCATCTGTTTGAGCTCTATCAAAGAGCACGAAAAATACCTTCGAAAGGTGTTTGAAATATTACGTGAGGCACATTTGTTCCTCAGTGGAAATTGATCTAAGATCAATTTGTATTTGCCTTGTATGGAGTGCCTTGGTCATATTATAGATGACAAGGGCATCCATGCAGACACAGATAAGATGGAGAAGGTTCAAGGTTGGAGAAGACCTTGAACATTTAACAATGTCCAAAGATTTCTAGGACTTGCCCAGTATCTGGCACCATATATGCCAGATTTGATGGCATATACAACTCTCTTATCAGGGAGTGCATGAAACAACAGGACATTTCAATGGACACCCTTGATGGATAAGTGTTTTGAATCCATCAAAGCACTAGCATGTAAGGCTCCAATCTTGAAGCCTATAAACCATGCTAGTTCAGAACCCATTTGGGTTGTGACGGATGGTTCCAAGTCTGGAGTTGGAGCAGTCTACAGACAAGGTCCAGACTGGACGACTTGTCATCCAGCAGGGTTTCTTTCGAAGAAATTCAGTCCCGTGCAACAGTGTTACAAAACACATGAGCACGAGACAATTGCTATCCTAGAAGCACTTATGAAGTGGGAGGATAAGCTGCTAGGTCACCAGTTCACACTGGTGACAGATAAAAAAGGTCTCGAATACTTTGAGACACAACAGCATCTGTCCGACAGACAGGTGTGCTGGTGGGAGTTTCTCTCCAGATTCAATTATACCACGGTACATGTACTGGGGGTGGAGAACAAGGTAGCCGACTATCTGTCGTGCTACTATGAGAACGATAAGCAGGGTGAAAGTCACCCTGCATAAGAATACATCAATGCAGATGTGCGGCTAGATCCAGAAGGAGAGTTTCTCCCAATGGATCGATTCGTAGAAATACAAATGGCTGCAGTGATTACAAGATGTGGCAGAGCAGCGTGTCATGGACATGCAGCAGATGAAGCAAGCAGGGGAAGTACCTCCCACACAAGTGGAAGGTAATGAGGAGGATGATGTACTAGCTACAGCATCTGGTGCGGACTCAGAGAGTCTACGCTCACGTGTAGAACATGAATTTTACCTGAAACAAGCCGTAGCCAATGGCTATGGAACAGATCCAATACTCAAGAAAGTATTGGCAAATCCTGAAGCTCACCCCAGATTCAGGGTGAGAAATGGACTGGTTTGGACAAAGAACCAGTTCAATAAAGACATTGTGTGTCTTCCCCGGGAAGTTTTTTCCAAGGGGAGGAAATGGTCAAGATAATTATCGATCATGTGCATAGAAAGTTGGCCATTTTGGGCAATTCAAAACCGACAAGTACATCAGATGATCATACTGGTGGTTGGGAATGGCAGCCAACATAGAGTCGCTCTGTGGATCCTGTGCAGCCTGTCAGGCTGCAAAGAAGGACAATAGACAACCAGCAGGGTTGTTACATACCCTGCCAATACCTGATAGACCATGGCAGTCTATTGGAATGGACTTCATTGGTCCATTGCCGGAATCAAAGGGTCACAAATACTTATTAGTTGTGATTGACACACTCACGTCTATGGTGCATCTAGTGCCAACTACGATGAGAGTTACTGTGTGATAAGTTGCATGGTTATACCTCAAAGAGGTAATACACCTGCATGGAGTACCTGAGTCGATCATCTCAGATCGCAACTCTAAGTTCACCTCCATATTTTGGAGGGAATTGCAGCGTATAATGGGTACAAAACTGCTCATGTCCACAGCATTCTACCCACAGACAGATGGAGCAACAGAATGAGCAAATCATTCTGTAGGGCAAATACTCCACACTGTAGTGCAGAGTGATCAGAAGGATTGGGCTAAGAAATGCCCAATGGTAGAATTTGCACTGAACAGTTCAGTCAGCACGATCACAGGATATGCACCATTCGAACTGAATGGTGGATACTTGCCCCATATCAGGCAAGTACTATCAGTGGATACTACCTTTAGAGGAGTATGGCAGTTTGCACAACAAGCGCTGTGGAACTTGATTGATGCTCATGATGCAATCATCGCGAGTTGAGTACAGCAGACAGACACTGTGAATATCAGACGCCGTCAGGGAACAACGTACAAGGTTGGACAGCTAGTATATCTGTCTACGAAGAACCTGTCCTTACCTAAAGGATGGGCAAAGAACCTAGTGCCCAATTATATTGGGCCAT
Organism: Ramaria rubella; assembly: GCA_015039355.1. Classification (NCBI taxonomy): domain Eukaryota; kingdom Fungi; phylum Basidiomycota; class Agaricomycetes; order Gomphales; family Gomphaceae; genus Ramaria; species Ramaria rubella. The sequence continues at coordinate 133,427 of MU134435.1, read as the reverse complement.
ATCAAGTTATAGAGGTGGACAACTCCACCTCCAATGTGAAACTTGAGTTACCTCCAGAGCTCACGGCTAGGAGAATATTTCCAAAGTTTCATGCAAGTCTAATCAGACTGCATGTACCCAATGATGACAAATACTTTCCTCGTCACGACATAAATCATAATTATGACTTTGGGAAAGAAGACGAACCAGAATGGTTCATGGATGAGATCCTTGCTCATCGCTGGACTAGTGACTCCAAGTTGGAGTTACAAGTGTGGTGGACATTGGGAGATGTCACCTGGGAGCTACTCTCTGCATGCAGAGAGTTAGAAGCGCTAGATGCTTATCTACAGCTGAGGGGAGTTAGGAAGCCATGAGAGCTTCCTAATCGTGCATTATAGGCACGATAATGACAAGGAATGAGTCCTGTAATAAAAGGACTTGACATGAATATAGTTTGTGTTGGTGATTCACATGACGCGATGGGTGTGCTTGCCTTAAATTTAAGCGACGATTTTATCACCGCTTCAAGGCTTTTGCCACCCACTACCACATTCGCACCAGTGCAAGTGTAATTGCAAATTCACATGGACACTCAAGTGTCCCATCCATATCCCTCAGCAGAGGCACTACCTAGTGCCTCTGAACAATTTGCCTTGCTCCAAAAGGAGCAAAGCTGGACAGTGCATGGCATCGAAGACACCATAGCCATTGTCCATTGCGACTCCTGCCCAGAGTGCAATGCTTACATGCAGCATTTGCTGCAAGCCACCAAATTGTGGCTTATTGACAAATGTGTGACATTGAACACACATTAAAAGTGGCCTGGCCACCCTTACTAGCAGAAATGGTGTGTCCTTTTGTAAAGGACGTGGTATCCTCTTACAAAGAGGAGACATGCGAGCTCTAATCAGAGCTTGATAGCCTGTGTGCTGCTCTCAATAAGGAGAGACAGCTGAATCATGAAATGGTGGATAAGTTATCTGCCATGAAGTCAACACCATCAGCACTGACGATAATCAATCTGACTTCATTGCCAGATTCAATGATGGACTCAGTGAGTCTGTCTACTCCTACTACCGGTGCCTCACTGGTAGGACTAAAATGATCTGGTCGCAAGACTGCATCCCAACAGTGAGCACTGGTGGTGCCATACCCTGCATCTTTGAATGCTCGCATCTCCCCCACCATAGGTGACCCGCCTGCAATGCAGATGGGATTTCTACCCCACCCATTGGGAAAAGCACCACACCCTACAGCGGTACAAATGAGCCGTCAAACCACAGAGTGGTTCAACACCTGCCCTCTCAATGAACCTAGGTTCATTGAGCAGCTCACGCTAGCATGTGCAACATTTGCCATGTTGTGCAGCATGCCATTATCAAGCATGCTGACCGTGAGCAATGATTGGCTACTCAAATGCCAGCATTCGAGATCATGCATGACACACCTCCCAATCTTTGGGATGCATTGCGCACAATTAAATACTCCCCAGAGGGAGTATTGCCTGCTATCCGCAGGCTTGGAGATAACACCCTCCAACTAGAGGATGTTGATGTGTGGGTTTGGCTTAAGCTCATTAAGCCAAAGAAAGACAGTTTAGTCTTTCTTCAAAAACTTACGGAACTGTTCACAGTCCCTGGCCAGTGGGCCCATCTTGCAAGCTCGTGCTGGTGGCAAGATTTACCAACACTACTGTCCACTAGCATCAAGAAGGCCTTCGAGTGGAAATGCCCTCCCAAGGACACATCACTGCACGAACTAGCCCAGTGGCTAGGTACCTACATGGGAGTAGACCCTGCTAGGGATCTAATTAATGTAAAGCCTTACTTTGTGCGCAAGCAGAGCAAAGTCTGCTACAATGAGACTGCGCAATGGGTACTCGACACCCACAAAGGCCAGAAATACACCGGCCTTCATATGCTTACACCCATGCATCCCCCAGACTTCTGGGGAGCACCTACTACATCTGACGACGATCTGTCACTCAACAGATGAGGCAGAGGGCCTCCCTGCTTGCAGGCACATACAGACATGCCGTCGACAGGACCCCCTGCTCCATCTGCTCCCCTGCCCACATCCGCTAGTACAGTGGATGACAACATGATGGAAGTTGATCCCGCCAACTCCATCTACTACGACAACACCATTGAAGTAGCCACGCAGTCATCTTCGACTGTGCCTGCACCAGTATATGCTGATCCTCCATCAGCATAAAGTTACCCAAACCTTCTGAGGTTCGGTCTGTGGGGAGGATGTAAGAATGTAGATTCTTATATATTATCATAGTAGCATATATGCTACTATCCAAGGTATATAAGTCACCAGAATGGGTGGTATTATATAAGCCACCCACTAGGGGCACTTGTAGATAGTGGACAACTATACAGTTGTCCACAAGTAATTAGATAATCACTTTTACTTGTAACCACACCAGTCGCAGACTCCAATACAGATATTGGCTCAGTCTGTTTGTGTGACACAATTTAACTATCTTACAATATCTTATGTGAAAAAGCAGCAAGGCAACACCATACTTACAAAGTACCACACCCGAATAGCCTTTGGCATGTCGATGGACACCACAAACTGATCCATTGGGGAATTGTGATTCATGGGTTTGTCGATGGATATAGTTGAACAGTATGTTTCACAGCATCTTATAATGCAGCTGATGTTCAGCTCAGCTTTACATAACAAAGGGGACTGGTTTGCATGCCAGTAATAATAATCATGCATCCACTGTCTTGGAGCTGTTTTTAGGAGCAATGCAAGACTACAGGATACCTTCGCATGTAAGAGGAGATCGCGGTGGTGAAAATATCAAAGTAGCAGTCTGGATAATCATGCAAAAGGGACCAAATAGGGCATCTTTCCTGTGGGGGTCATAAGTTCTCATTTTAATCGCACTGATACATCTATATATTAATCGCACTAAGATCCACACATAATATGCACATTGAGTGGCTTTGGGTGGAAGTAGGCAGTCAATATGCAAGAGCATGGTGGGCTTTTTTCCTTGGACTGGAACATTTGCATTCACTGGATTGTTCCAATGCACATCACCTCTGGCTGCTTTACTATTTGTTCCTAGATTCAATTAATGAAGATTGTTCAGACTTCCAATGCAACTGGAACACGAAGCCTATACATTCACGCCAAGCCAGGTATCACAGCCCCAATGTGGGTCACTGGTTATGTATTCAAGGTTTCCATACGTCTATTTAACAAACACATTAGGATCTCTTCTTCATTGGACAACTCAAGCGTGGAATCTACATGGATGAGTATGAAGATGTCCACCCAGACATCCTCAATAGATACTATGGAGTTCACAGATGAGAAAATCAGCATGAAGAACAAGGTCATGATGTTGATGAACATGATACAGAACTCCTTGAAGAGCTAGTGGGGCACATCACAAGTGGTCAAGCTCATCAGGTCTGGCATGAAGCTATAGATGTGCCAGATGTGCGGAATCCTTTCACTGAGCCAGGACAGCTGGAGACTTTTGAAAAAGCACTGACCTTGGTTTATGGGTCAAACTTAGTCCCAGTAAACATGGGTGTCTGTGAAAATGAGTGGGAAGGCTCAGTGTATCCTACCTATGAGGTCCTCACAGTTGGTAGAACAAAGGAGGCCACAATTGCGCTCCCATCAGCTGTTCAGTTGCCACGAGCAATCCAGTTTTCACAAGCATTTGAGGTAATGAACCGTGTATTAGCTCATGCAATCGAAGACAAAATCTAAAACAGATGAAAACAACTGCTTTCTCTGCCCTGCCCTCCTCGACACCTCCCAGTCCTACCTCACCTCAACACCCAGCTCTGTGCCGAACTCCTGTGCTACCTCATCCTCCTTGCGGGTGTGCTGGTTGTGGTGACACTTCTGACTGAAAATGGATAGGATAGGGCCGATAGGCGAAGGCAAACTCAGGGGCGAGAGAGTGTACTACTCAAACAGTGTCAGCACATCAGTTCAGAGCCTGAGAGGGATATTTACCGTCATGATGGCATGGAACCATATGATTTGAAGAAGTGTATATTAGCTAGTGAAATAAAGATGAACATCTTGAACAAATGAAAACAACTGGCCAGCGTGACATGGCATGATAGTATAAACCAGAAAATGTGGCTGTTTCAACTGGAGAGCCACAAGCAAGCACTTGATGTTTTTGCATTCCATTTCTTTTTACTTCTTCGTCTCCACAAATTTACTTATGTCTGCTAGTGATAATGACCGGACTTTGGCTGGGAAGGGATGGTGCAGTGGCCATGATAAGGTGACTGGTGATGCTTGTGATTGCCGTGAATTCCAAGTGGATGTCGACAAACCTACCTGTTGCGAGGAATGTCAGCATGGCAAGAGTCTTCACAACATGAAGAGAAATATACATACTCCTACAGGCTGTGCTGCTCGTGCTATTTTTGAAGAGATGACAAAGAGTAGCTCTGGCTCTGCGACCCACCAAGTATCACATACAGATGCGAAAAAAGAAGCCCTGGATGGACTTAAGGGCACTAATAAGAAGGTAAATCAATTACATACATAGGATGATGAATATCTAACATACAGATGTAGGTGAAGAAACTCTTGAAACTTAAAGTGTCAAAAGGAAGGAACCCAAAGATTTTTTTCTGTGGACAGCAGGTCTGTTATGAACTAGATTTCTTCTCGTCAGATGTCGGAATTGTCGGAATTGTCGGAATGTTGGAGTTTGGGATTGGAGTCAGAAATCGAGATGTATGGACATTGGCTTCAACTTATAGGTTGCGCCCTCTTGGATCCTTTGTGTCCTGGTATTTCGGAAGGTTGGAATGTCGGAGGAGTCGGGCAAGATCAGAGAGTCGGATAGGACTTAAAAACGGAAGTGAGAAGTTATCGAGTCAAGGTGGGTCAATATTTGAACTGATTAACGAGTACATGGAGGAGTCGTATATAACGAATTGATATAATCCGAATCGGAAAGATACGAACACGGAAATCCAAAACGGAGCGAAAACGGGATTGGGGTAGAAGGTAAATATGGACATAAGACCAAAGATGTAGATCTTTGATGAAAATGACTAAATATAGATGGGATGGAGATAAGTAAAAAACAGGTGGAGGAAGTCGGAAATACGAATCGGAATATGTCGGAGAGAAGCGGAAAAGCTGGGAATGAATCTGGGTTCTAACAGTATCTCCTCTTTAAGGTCGAGCCCTCAAGGCCTAAGATCAGCGTGGGAGGTTTGGTTTGGTTATTAAGCGAAACCCCTAATGTGATATATAAGAGTGATGGATGGGGCTCGACTTATCAGTTCCCTGATCTTCTTATCCCTACCCTCTTCTGAACTAAAATGTCGATACCGCCGATTATCTCGCTTGAGGACCTGATTTCCGAAGTTGATTCGGAGTTGGGGACCGATTTAGAGGCACAGATTCGCGAGATTTCGGAGTTGCAAAAAGAGGTGGTGAAGAAATTGGAGCAGAGAAGGTCGGAGTGGAAAAAGGCAGAAAAGGAGAGGAAGGCCGACCAGAAATTGGAGGAGAAACTCCAGGGAAGGAAAAGCGATGTGGTGGATAGAACCATTGCCCATAGGAGGGTTCACGAATCTGTGATTAACTGGGTTGGAGACAAACAGTATTGTTGTGTGGGATGTCAGGTTCAGGATATTTTTTGTTCGCTGATAGGGGAGGGAGCGAATGCGACGTGCGATGAATGCACAAAGGATGGGAGGACATGTCGTCGACCGGGAACGTCGGGATTTGCAGAAGAAGTCGCAAAGGGCATGAATATGGGTGAAGAAGGAACAGTGGAGTTGCTGGTGAAGGAAATCCGAGAGTTGCGGAAGTCCGTCAATCGTCACACGAGTTCCATGCGGACTCATTCCGAGGAGACGATGATTCTCACCACATGGGTGCAAAGGATGGTTCAGCACCAGGAGCAGGAATTGGAAGTGAGGATGGAGGAATTGGAAAGGGATGAAATATGGGACATGGAGTCAGAAAATTGAATTGGGATTTGAGCAGAAACGCAAAGCAGAATTTCTTGGAACAGAGGGAAATGTAATTAGGGACTTGAACATAAAATGAAGGAAGAATTGGAAAAATTGGAAAAAGAAAGAAAAGTTAAGGAAGAGTTGGACCGGGTTTGTCAGGATATTTGCGATGAAAGTCTTCAATGACCTCTGAAGTGTTGCTTAATTCTGTAGCGGGAATCCACGAGGTTTCTTCATCGGTGCCTTGATAACCCATCCAGCATACTAAATATTGTATCTTGCAACATCGGCGATTGTCTATCTTGGAGTCCAGAATCTCGTCGATTTTGTATTTGGGTTCACCTTCGATGATAACTGGCAGAGGTGGAGGCTGTATTTGGTTTGGGATTGTGTTCGGAGTCGCGGGTTCTAGCATGGAAACATGGAAAGATGGATGAACAGCACACATACTGTTGGGTAGTCGGAGAATAAAGGCTCTATTACTGGTACCTGCAGGTGCGATGATATTGAAAGGTCTGAGGTATTTTTTGGCAAGCTTCTTTGAAGGTCGGGTTGTGTGGAAAAATTTGGCTTTGATGAAGACTTTGTCGCCTACTTTGAAGTCCAGAGCTGGAGAGTGCTTCTTGTTCATGGGTTCCTCATATTGGGATTGCGTGTCGGAAATTCTCTTTCAGAGTTCATGGTGGAGTTTATCTAAGTTGATTGCAAAGTCTTTCGCACAGGATGAAATGAGATCGCATTCGGGATTGTAACCCTTGTTAGCGAAGAACGGGGAGACTCCTGTTGTCGCAGTTTGGAGTGTTGTTATAGGCGAATTCTGCGATGGGAAGAAGTTCAGCCCAATTGTCTTGTTGATAGTTACAATAAATGCGAAGGTATTGCTCAAGAGTCTGATTTGTTCGTTCGATTTGTCCGTTGCCTTTGGGGTGATATCTGGAGGTGAAGTGGAGATTCATGTCTAGCACCTTTCCGAGTGTGCGGAAGAAAGAAGACACAAATTTGGAACTTCAATCGGAGGTGACGTGAGTCAGAACACTGTGCTTGGAGAAGACATGGAGAACGAAAAGCTGAGCGAGCATCGGAGAAGTGATTGTCGTGACTGTTGGAATGAATATTGCTTGTTTTGTGAGTCTGTCAATGATAACGAGGATGCTGTCAAAACCCGATGAAAGTGGAAGCGGCTCAATGAAATCCAAGGATATAGAATTCCACAGTCTTGGCGGAATTGGTAGATGCTTAAGGAATCCATAAGGCCGGTGTCGTTGGGATTTTGATCGCATACATGTTGTACAGGAGTTGACATAAGAGATAACGAAGTTTTGGAGTTTTGGCCATGTATATTCACGTCGGATGTTGCTGAGAGTCTTGTTTTGTCCGAAATGTCCGGAGATCTGGTGGTTGTGCAGATATTGTAAAATGTGGAGTCGGAGGTCATTAACGTCGGGAACGTAGATTCGATTGTTGAGTCGGAGGAGTCCTTGAGGATTGACTGACCATCAGGGTGTCAGAGGATTTGCGGGATAGTCAGAAATTGTGGGATTGGAGGAGATGGATTGTTGGATTTCTTCATGGAGTTTCTTGAAGTCCATGATGGTAACTGCGCAGAGAATTGTGACATTAAGGGATGTGGCTCGGAGGGCCGATGACAGCTGTTTGTTAGTGAAAACCAGGTGGAAATTGTGTGGGTTAATGCTGGCATAGTCGCTACTCCCCTCTTTAGGATAGATGTCCCATTGTCTAGTTAAAGAGTCAGGTTTTGTTCCGAGTTTCCCGGGTCAGAATTGGATAACGAGGTTGAACTGACATAGGTATTCTGACCATCATACTTGTCGTCGAGTTAGAAGCTTGGTGGTCGTGAAATATTTGAGGCTCTTGTGGTCAGTTACAATGTCAATGGTGGAACCGGAACCTTCAAGGTAGTGTCGCCAAATCTTGAAAGCTTCAACAATAGCAATACATTCTTTGTTGTGGACGTCGTAGTTTAATTCCAGGGCTGTAAAAGTTCTGGAATGAAAAGCTACAGGGTGAATTTCGCCATCTTCTGGAGAAATGATAGAGAGGATTGCCACGAGGGCGTAGTCCAAAGCGTCGGTTTCCACGATGAGTTGACAGTCGGGAATCCAGTGCATAAGAATCAGAGCTGTGGTGAAGGCTTTCTTGAGTGTTTCAAACGATTTCAGACACTCATCAGAGAAGTTCCACTTTATGGTTTTCCGAATGAGTCGGGTAAGCGGAATTGCAATGTCAGAGTAATTATGAATGAAGTGTCGGTAAAAGTTCGCAAAGCCTAGGAAGGATTGGATATCTTTTACTTTTCGGGGTTCAGGCCATTCTTGCATTACTTTGATTTTATCGTCTGCCATTGAAAGTCCTTCCAGAGAGAGTATGTATCCGAGATATTCCACTGTCGTCTTGTGGAAGCCACATTTGTCGGATCTTGCATAAAGTCGGTTTTTCCAGAGATGTCAGAGGACTTCGCAGACATGTTCTTCATGTTCTTCCAGGTTGTTGGAGTAAACTAAGATGTCGTCCAATTAGATGAGGACTGAAACGTCGAGCATGTCGCTGAATATGTCGTTCACGAATCGCTGAAAGGCAGCTGGTGCGTTAGTGAGACTGAAGGGCATAACACATCATTCAAAGGAACCGTATCGGGTCCTGAATGTGGTTTTCCACTTGTCACCCTCTCTAATGCGGACTAAATGGTAAGCATGTCGGAGATCAATTTTGCTGTAAATCCATGCTTTTCCAGGGCTTTCCAAAAGGTCGGAAAGTCAGGGAAGCGGATATTGGTCTTTTTTCGTGATTTTGTTAAGACCACGGAAATCGATACAGAGTCTGAGCCCACCTAATTTTTTCTTCGAGAATAGTACCAGAGCACTGTGCGGAGAAAGTGAAGGGTGGATGAATCCTATGGCTAGTGCCTCGTCAATGAACTTTTGGAGTGTTTCTAGCTCAACTGGAGATAGGGAATAAATGGTTCCCAAGGGGGGACTCTCTCCCTCTATCAAGTCAATCTTGAGATTGTACGGTGTCGTCGTTGCACGGCTACTTACACTGGTGTTCGGCTCAGTGCGCTTTGCTATCAGCAGCAACAAAGGTAGAACAAAGACGAAGATGAGGACGTAGCAGTAACGAAGATGATGACGTAATATGCTGACGTAAGCGTAGACGAGATACAACAGCAAATGTCACGTGATTGACAAAGCTGGCCTTGATGTAGACGTAGTAGTAGTAGTAGACTTAGAAGACTTAGACTTGAGACTTAGACAAGTGAATCCAACTGATAGAGGTGAATTGGGGTACACTAAGGCGAAACAGGCCTTATATACATGAGCAGAACAACAAACGATGCGAGTATGCCATACAACGATGTCGTCGACAGCAGACAGGAGAAATGACTAACGGCGAGAGGCAGAAAACCAAAATAGGAAGGTGGTTTGTAAGGAAATGGAAAAATGAGTCAGGTGGTCGAAGAAATGAAGGGAAATATGGCAGCGAATTTGAAATAGAAGCCAGAAATAGAATAGAAGTGAGTCATAGACAATAGACCATGTGGAACAATTGGAAATAGAAGTACAGCCAAGAAGCGAGTGAGTCAGGTGATGAAAATGAGTCATAGCCGTCCAATAGGGTTCCAGTTGCTTGTCAAATTTCTCCGAAGATAAGTAAGTGAGTCATGTGACTTGATGACGACTCAGAAACATGTGAACCAATCACGACACTTGGATACGAATTTCCTCCAGAGAGGGAACGAAGACGAGCCCTTCTTGACGAAGTCCTTAGGCACATAACCGTAGCAAATCTCTGTTCCTGGTCCATGCTCTTTGATGTACCAGTTATTCCTGAGGATGATACGATGCCAACCATTCACTGGTTCGAAGTTTGGGTCAAAACCGATGACGTAGAAGGGAGCATGGAAGGTTTGATCGAATACCCATACGCAATCGTGAATGTGATAAGGAGGATATAAGGGGAATATTCGGTATGGGCCTTCAGGAGATTCGACATATAGGGGATAGTACCGACGATGTGCGACTTGTGGAGGAGGACTGGACAAATGAACATCAAGGGGAGAACATCGACTAGGAAGTTCAACACGTGGTCCAACGTGTATGTCTGGCTTGGCGGTCATCTGAAACGAATCATGGGACATGGTGGCGGCAATGCTGGATGGCATATTGAAAATAGAATTGATGAAAAATAGAATGAGTGTGGAGATGATGTGTCTGGCAGACTGGAGGTAGCACAGCAGATGATGGTCTGGCGAAAGCTGATGATGATAGGCGCGTGTGCAGTGAGCGTCTTTTGTAGTGTAGTAGGCGCTGTCGAGTATCATGCTTGTCAACGGTCAATGATCAGCAAGGATTTCTGCTTTCTTCTTGCTGAAGACGTCGGAAAACTCGTGATATTCCAATGGAACACCATTGAGATTGGCTGTTGGATTGGGATTTGGGGAAGCGTCAATGATGGAAGTGGATCTTCCTTTCGGAAATACGCATAATTGAAAGATCTCCTCATTGCCTAGTTTGCACAAGCGAGCGAACACAGAAGCAGGGACTAGGTTGATAGGTGAGTCTTGTTCAGATGTTGAAGGGGCGTCTGCGCTATCAGGTTTTGGGATTCCGGGAACCGCAGAGGTGGATTTTGCGGAGAGCGACGTTGGAATTGAATGTTGCTGCTGAGGAATGCGGAACGATATACTACTCATTACCCGGTCAATCAACAGATTGTAGCAGGTGAGCCAGTTGTGTCCTAGCACGACGAAGCAGCTAGAATCAAGCGGTGTTACATACATAGCAACAACCTGATTTTCGCCAGACGGAAAGCGGATTGGCATATCGATAGCCTGCATGATTGAGATGTTAGATGTGCCGTCGAAAAGTTTTAGCGGAATTTGTGGGATGTTGTGGAACTCCAGCGGAAGCTTGGAAGTGAATGATGAGTCTATAAAACAATGAGTGGAACCGGAGTCCACGAGAGCTTGAATGCTTGTATTCGGAATAATGTCAGAAGTCAGTTGTATAGTAAGAGAATCAGATTTTGAAAGAGCAGAAGTGTTGAGTCGGACCTCAGAAAATGCACAGATGGAATCAATGCAACTCTGGGTCTGTGCGGAGGTCTCAGAGCTGCTTATTATTTTTTTGAATTTGTAACGGCCACAGGTTCGACTTTGGACTCAGGTTTGCTCAAAATTGTGGAGGCCGCTCGGGCCTTCGATTGAGCATTAAGAGAGGTTGATCGTGGACAGTCCTTCGCGATATGCCTGGGTTTCCCACAGAACATGCAAAGGTTTTGGTCCATGTGTCGCTGTCTCTCCTGTTGTGTTAGTTTTCCGTCTTTTCCGAATATATATTGGGAATATCCAGAGTTTTTCAGAAATTTGATGTGGAGGACTGAGGTTTGGTAGAGGAGGCGGAAGCCGAACTGTTGTTGTTGTTCGTCCTCTTCTGTGATTGGTTCAATTGGGATTCTTGCTTGTCTGACCTGCTGCTGTTACCAGAGTAGTTATTATTGGAAGTGGTGGCATGGTTGACTTCGCCTCGTCGCTCCCAATAACGGCTGTTGATGGTTTGCGCAAGTTGTCGGAGTTCCGGAAGCATGTCGGCTTTGTCTCAATATCTTTAATACGATTGGGAAGTTTAGTATAAAAACTCCTACGAAGGGTGGCATCACCCCAATTGACTCTAGCGGCTAGGCGGTTGAACTCTATGATGAACTTCATGATGCGTTGGTTGTCACACATTTGGAGATTGTCGAGTTCGGTTTCTGCATCACCGATGGGATCGTAAGCTCTGAAATTCTCTTGGAGTACCGTTGTGAAGTCCCAATAGTTTGTAAGCCAGGGTGGGTCTTGGAAGGCATCATTGTCTAAGAGTTCAGGCTCGAAAAAATCTAAAGCCATGCCTTTTAAAAAAGAGATAGTGTAAGTAACTTTCGCTTTGTCACTGGAAAAGGTCTGAGGACGATCGTGGAAGTGGAGCTTGCATTGAAGGAGGAAGGGATGGAGTTTTTGGGAATCCAATCCGTCGAAGGTGTCGGGTTTTCAGAGCATGGTTTTTCCAGTTTGACCCTTGTTTGGAGCTCCCATGTGCTTGGCTATCTGTTTTAAAGCTTTTAACATAGTCTTCCCTTCATCTTCTTCATCGTCATCGCCATCCTCATTGTTGTTGATGTTGTCGTCATCACCGGGGTCGTCTTCTGGTTCATTATTCGAAAGGCCAGATCCAGGGTCTGTGATTCCAGTGAGAGTACGGCATCTGGGAGAAGGCATAAAGAATGAATCAAGAGTTTTAGTTCGAATATACTGTTATGAACTAGATTTCTTCTCGTTGGATGTTGGAATTGTTGGAATGTCGGAGTTCAGGATTGGAGTTGGAAATCGAGATGTACGGACGTTGGCTTCAACTTATAGGTTGCGCCCTCTTGGATCCTTCATGTCCTGGTATTTCGGAAGGTCAGAATGTCGGAGGAGTCAGGCAAGATCGGAGAGTCAGATAGGACTTAGAAATGGAAGTGAGAAGTTATCGAGTCAAGGTGGGTCAATATTCAAACTGATTAATGAGTACATGGAGGAGTCGTATATAACGAATTGATATAATCCGAATCAGAAAGATATGAACATGGAAATCTGAAATGGCGCAAAAATGGGATCGGGGTAGAAAGTAAAATATGGACATAAGACCGAAGATGTAGATCTTTGATGAAAATGACTAAATATAGATGGGATGGAGATAAGTAAAAAACAGGTGGAGGAAGTTGGAAATACAAATTGGAATATGTCGGAGAGAAGTGGAAAAGCTGAGAATGAATCTGGGTTCTAACAAGGTCTAGATGTAGGGCACTAGAACTACAAAACCAAGCAATAACTTACACTAAAATGATACAGGAGAATGATGAGCTTAATGAGAGATGGGCCCCTTGTCCTGGAACCTTGCCAAGCTTTCGCAAGTATGGATTAGTCAAGACTGGTCCAATGGAGATAGATCTGCAATGGACCAGCTCACAAGTGTCACAATGGATTTTGGATCTTTTTCCGAACGTGTGGCAGCACATAAGAGCCATTGCAGCTACTGACAAAAGTAGTCAGGAATCGGAAGGGGTGTTGGGAGAGGATGAAGAGGCTACAGACGTGGACTTGCCACCTTGGATACTCCTGCACCAAGAGAACAGAAGCTTCGCTATCGTGAAGACCAAAGAGATGGGGCCAGAGGGGTGGGACCTTGTGCAAGTCAGGAGCAAAGGATGCTCATCTTCCAATGATGTAATGCTGTACCTCAGTTTGTGCTCACTTTACAGTGATACTTTCTTTCACTAATCATATTCACTACAGGGACTCGCATGCCCATTCCAGCCAAGATTTATGAAGTTGATAGATGGTGGGAGAAGAGTCCTTCACCATGTAAACCCCAAGGAAGAAAACAGCACTGGCACACTAGCTCTGACAAGGAAGACATTCTAGACAAAACCAATCCATCAAAGAAGCATAGAGGGTCATTCACATGTATTGAGGTTGCAAACAAGCAGACTAAATGTACATAATCTCAATCACACATCAGAATTAATAGCTGTACATCTATTTTAATGTTTACCCTAACTATTGATACAGATGTATAATCTAAAGTTTTTTAAAATTTTATACAATATGTTCCTTTTACTAATGATACACATTGTATTCAACAGGCCTATCTCAATGTAGTTATAACTTTTATTGTATGTCTAACATACCACATCATGTCTAGTTGCACTCTATATCATCATTGCTTATTTATACTTGTAAAACATTGTTGTATGGCTTCTATATTCTAACATATCTGAACTGAGATGATATGTATCTCTTATGTACACCCATCCAAAAAATCCTGAATGTACATCACAGATATTTAAATACAACATAAACATAGAACTTCTAAAGGTTCTACTTCATTTGGAATGGCCATTTATATTCAGAAACATAGCTTTTAAATGTGTTGGTTATAATACATCATAAATTAAATGCACATTTGGATAAAGTTATGAACAACCTTCTGACCCCGAATGACCCTCATAAGAGTAAGTGCATGAAACTGAAAATTTAGCTCCAGTTGAGTCCCTGAACCATATTTCATAGGATCAAGCATGGGAAAGCAACTAGAGATCAGAGAGTCATCTGATCATGAGGACAATGGTGAGCTTGGATTTATGGGCTAGACTGCAATGTACTCACACCCTTCCAGACAATGTACTTGTAGCGACAGATACTGAATAAAATGTTTCCTGAACTGAAGCTCCTCCTTCAGGCATCAAAGGTAGCCCTTCATGTTGGTCACCAGGAATCACTCCTCCATTGTTCCTCGAGGATGAATATACCCCTGCACCTTCTCCGCCCCTTACAAGCTCAGTGGTTAACACATCTCTGACCATTCCATTGGTCACTAATCCCCCAACCCAGAAGAAAACATCCCTAGATTGCATTTCTGATGGTCTGTGGGATGAATGTGTGCCGCTGGGAACCATTTCTTTTTGACTCCTTGCCATTACTTTCATCATTGCTACTCACTCCTTTAATATGCCAACTTTCATAGCAACCGTAATTTCAGCAACCGTGATTCACTATCATTCCACCGAATCATTGCTATTCAACCAACCTACCCCCCACTCACTCCTTCATCATTCTGACTCATCAGCAACCGTAATTCACTATATCACACTGTAATTTGCTATCATTGCACCGTAATTTGCTATTCCACACCATAATTTGCTATTCTGCACCATAATTCATATTCTCTATTCATTGCACCATCATTACATTGCACCGTAATTTGCTATTCTACCCACCCCCACTCCTTTTAGTCTATCTTCTGCTCTCTCTCAGAATCTCTCTTTCATTCTCTTCAGCTCTTTCTCAGCCTCACTCAATACACGTAAACGTACTTACATTTTCAATCATTCCCCCTCATTTGTGAAACTGGTGTCTCGGTAGTGCTTGGTTCCCTATTAATACACCTATTTTGATTTTGTTTGTGAAACTGAGATCCATGAAATAGCTTAACAATGCAACATGAAAGCCTCCTGGGGAAGACGAAGTTCACATATACATGTGTGGGACTTGGTGAATATTTGTGGAGGCAGGTGTGGGAACATGGGTGGGCAGACATCCCCCTCTTGACCTACCTATGCAATTGAGTCCTTCCCAGCTCATGTATGACCTTTCCAATTAGATTACAGAAATGTCTGATTGTTGGTAATAATATCCTACTAACACTGCTAGTCTTATAAAGGATGTTTAAAACTTGTGCGCACAAAGCTGACATGTGTGTGTGCCAAAAATAATAAATGTGCCATCAGAGTAGCATATTGATGCTGGCCTCTTCGAATTCACACTGCCCATCTAGAAATTATAAAAATGTCGATGAACCTTATTATATAGTGCCACTGGTCACATCGCGACAAACTTGGCAACTCCTGTGGCAGGGTGATGTCTCCTCCCTCAAAAATGATCATAATGCAATGAAACACCATATATAGACTCTAATGGACATGTTGAATAAGAAAAGTAACCCCCCCTGGAGCCTAGAGCAATTTTGAATTTTTCATCACCAAAATTTGACTCCCTTCAGTGAAATAGCTGAGAAAAAATCAAAAAAAAAATACCAGAAAAATAGGAGAGCCTTCAAATAGTCTTTTACAATGATTTATAAATGATTTTATCAATTCCTTGTCTATAAAAATGCTTAGTAAGATCATAACCAATTACATAATGTCTATAACAATCCCCTTGCAGTGGCATAGATTTGGTGCATTTCAGCTTCCTTTGTAGATATTGTGTAAAAAAAATTATATGCACCTGTAGGTGTCTACATACCTACCAATAGCATTCTCAGAAAAGTGTAAGATGATAAATAACAAGAAGCTTGGAATGAAATGAAGTTATTATCCAGTTATGGCATTTAAGATACATATCACTCCCTGTGGAGGATTAATAGGTTTAGCTCATCTCAGTAGCTTTACATAATTACAGTCTGAAGTTCTTGTTGGTCCAACTAGACCACATAGTTGCCAGAGCAATCTTCATCTTGATTAGTTAGTTTTCTAGGCATTTGTACAAGGGTAGCAGCTTGAGATACCCCTGGGAGGAGACTCAAATTTTGCTCCAGCCCACACCAAAATAAAACTCGAATCCTCCCAAATTTTGACCCCCTTATGTAAGCTTACATGATAATGAGATTATTGCAGATTTTGACTCCTCTCGTCGAGCTCTTTCAATCCCGACAGGTCCGGAAACCTTTGTCGTGAGGTGGCCGGTGGCACCGTACAAACAATAAATTAACCAAACCGTGCCAAGCCCAGTCGCGGTGCTTGGTTTGGTTATGTAAGCGATCGACGAATTAAAACTGCGATTCCGAGACAATGGTCTCAAAATAGACCACCAGCGGACTACTTATAAAAGAGACATGCCCACAATCCAGACGTCCACATTTTCCACGCCAGGCTGGTCTTATAGCCCGGGTTGGCACCAATTCCCTCATTCTCTTTCTTGCAACTGTTCGCCAATTTCCCGTCGTCGAAATGTTCATTCACGTCCCAACTTTGCTTGTCCTGTCTTCAACACCTCTCATGGCCCTGGCTGGCCAACATATTTCTCATTCTAGATCCAGAAAGCATCAAAACCATCTGCACCGCGACGTCGCTCACAATCTCACTAAACGCAGCGCCCCGCCTGCCACATCTGGCCCTATGACTTTAGTAGACAAGTATGCCGGACAGAATTTCTTTGAGTGAGCAGCATAAGTATGCAGTTGTGTCATTGGTTGTGACTTTTTTCCACTTGCAGCCAGTGGGACTTCTTCACCAGCGCGGATCCTACACATGGCAATGTCGAGTATGTGAGCCAGCAAGAAGCTACTTCCCTGGGCCTCACGTCGGTTGGGAGCGACAATGTCACCTTCATTGCTGTTGATGACAATTCTATTGTCCCTGTGGGTGGAAACCGCAAGTCGTGAATATGTTTCTGCTCTGCACTCCATGACAACTAAGTTGCTAACTGATTCAATCTCTGGTTGTTCTTTAGGGTGCGCATCACATCTCAAAAATCATACAGCGGAGGGCTTTTTGTGATGGACGCGAACGCCATGCCGTGAGTTTTTAGCCACGTAATTTGACTATTTCATGAATTCGTTGTATGCAGCACAGGGTGTGCCACTTGGCCTGCTTTTTGGACTGTGGGTCCTAACTGGCCCCAGAATGGTGAAATTGACATCGTGGAGGGAGTGAACCAGCAAACGAACAACCAAATGACGCTTCACACAGCCTCCGGTTGCACTCTCGATGCTTCAGCGCGCCCCCTGCTTTCAGATACAAAAGCATTCTTGGGCTCTGTCCTTAGTACGACATGTGATGCCTTCGCTAACTCTAATTCCGGGTGTGGCATAACCGATTCCGACCCCAACTCCTTTGGAGTCGGCGTACAAAAGGGCGGTGGTGCAATATTTGCAATGAAATGGGATACGATTGGAATTCGTATATGGCACTTCAATCGTTCTAATACACCGTCCGACCTGACTGCCTTTGCCCCTAATCCTTCGACATGGCCTGTCCCATCTGCATTTTGGAGCACTGCCACCTGTTCCGTTGATGAGTTCTTCGAGCAGCACAACATTGTTATCAATACCAGTTTATGCGGGTGAGCGCCTTATCTTTCTGCACCCTGGAACTACCGTTGACACGCCATGCAGAGATTTCGCAGGGAGCTTATATCCAAGTAGTGGGTGTCCTGGAACATGCGCGGAGAGAGTAGCAGATCCTAGTAATTTTCAGGATGCGAAGTGGAAAATTAACTACGTTGCGGTCTATCAATGACTTACGAACCCCGGCGGTCGCGATCATCCCACAATCCTTGAAGTTCGTCATGTGTAGCCATTGCGGGAGTACCCTGTTTTATATTACCAGTCGTTTTAGAGTTGTTACCTAGAGTTTGTATTCAAGAACAAATACATCAATAGAATACCTTCAGTCATTCCTTGCTAACTCTGAGAAGTCATCATCCGGGTATTTCCGGCAATGACGTTAACGTGTCACGTTCACCTGCACTCTTCATCTTAAACAAGATGCCAATCCCTAAAGAAATTTTTGCGCAAGTAAAACAGCTCATTCCTCCTTTGACAGGAAAGCTACACAAAGGGCAATCCGGTATACTGAATCAAAGCACTCGAGGAACTGCATTTTGATTTCGTACGTTTTGCCAGGGCGAGTAGGTGTTGTTGGAGGAGCACAAGAGTGAGTTATAGGCGCGAGAAGGATAAAATTGTAGCCTGATCTCCAGACTAAGCTATACAGGAGCTCCTTATTTTGCTGCCATTTCCGCCCTTCGCATGGTAAGCCTAGTGTGGGAGTGGGTCAAGTCTTGCTAAAAGCTTCATGAAAAGGGGGCGGATCTCTCCCATGTAATCTGTTCCCCCACTGCTGCAGGTGCAATCAAGTCGTATTCTCCTGACCTGATTGTGCATCCGATTCTACGTCAAGACCGGTTCGCCCTGCTATATCCCCACTCTCCCTCCATCTTATATAGGAGTTTTATAGGGCAATAGAAGCTGTCGGCAAAGAATTGAGCGGCATACTCGAACGTCTTCACGTTCTTGTAATTGGCCCTGGTCTGGGTCGCGAAGATTATATGCAAAACTTTGCAAGGCTCGCCCTCAAATTAGCAAAGGAGCAAGACATGTACGTGGTTTTAGATGCTGATGCACTATGGATGGTGCAGAAGGACCTGGATGTTGTGAGGGGATATCATAAAGCCATACTCACTCCGAATGTTGTCGAGTTCAAGAGGCTGTCGGATTCTGTGGTATGTCGTATCACCTCCTCAAAAACGAGGCCCTATTTGAACATGTAGAATTCAGGGCGTCCCACCTGACTCACCCCCTTCATCATTGGCTTCAATTATCTCCCGAAAACTTGGCGGTGTGACCGTTCTACAGAAAGGGCCCAAAGATATTGTGTCCTTTTCTCATTCTGATGACCCTAGTAAGAAAGAAGGAAAAACAGTAGAGGTTGACACCCAAGGGGGCCTGAAGCGGTGCGGAGGCCAAGGCGACATATTATCTGGTGTGACGGGAACAATGCTTGCCTGGGGCAAGAATTATGAGCAAGGCGCTTTTGGGTACGGCGTCCTCATGTCTGAATTATCTATACAATTTTTTTCTTTGACATTGCAGGTCAGAAGGTGAAATTGAAATACCCTCGCGCCTGATACCTCTACTCGCAGCAGTAGGGGGATCTATGGTGACTAGAACAGCATCCAGAAGATCCTTCGAGCGTTTTGGCAGGGCCTTGGTGACCCAAGATATCTTGTCGGATGTTGGCGGTGCCTTCGCTGAAGTATTCGAGGAAACGGGCAGAAAGTCAAGTTTGTGATTAAAGGTCCAACTGTCAGGTCATAACAGACATTAAGGTCTTGAGCGATTGTGATAAGCGTCGAGGGTTATAATGCACATATATATTAACAAGAAAATGTGACATTCAAACTCAACTTTGTGTAATCAGGGACTGGCAGTTATCAATATAATCACTCCGAAAAGAAGTACTCGCAGAACCTACTTGTACGAGTCTCTGGAGTGAAGTTCCCAGTTCGTCATCTCCCCAAAAGCCCATAAGGATTATGCGAATTGCATGAATTGGAAGCCGAAGCTCGAACAAGATCCATGTCAGACCCCCAGTTTCGAGCTGTAATTCCTTATCCTCCTACCTGAAGTTGACACGTCTTCCCAGAACAAAGATCGTGTCGAAACTTTATATATCTTACGTAAGGCGTTCTAATGTTACTTCGTGCCACCTCATAACTTCTACACAGGTTGGTGCCACACCTGTTCGCACTCGTGAGCCGTGACGAGGACTCTTGGTTCCATAGAGTAGACATACAGGGCGTATTCGCCTCTCCCATAGACCCATGCTTGTTCTGCTTATTTTGTCGGTGGTGGTTGCCCTGGGACTTGTGAGTCGTTCGATTTCATTGATTGTTCCTTGCTGTGATGAGTACCCGATCATCCTTGTTCTTAGAGCTACAGGCTCTAGTGACCTGTTGGTCATTGGATGCGCTGTCGCTACGACGACATACCGGGCAGGCTTTATCCTCTTTCTGATATTTAATACATTCTTCTGTCTCGTTACGAGCGTGGGTTGACACAGCAACTCAAATCTGTCAGGCGTATCTCATTCTTGTTTCTGTATCTCCGCATCTTCTCGCCGCAAGCCCGACAGAGAAACAGTATGTCTCTGCGAAATCACCGACAAAACCAATTCCGCTGCCATCGCTTTCCGACGAGGCCTCCATAGACCTTTCGGTTATCATACCGGCATATAATGAAACCGAGCGTCTCACGCCCATGCTCGAGGTTACCCTTACGCACCTTCTCGGGCATCCCTCTCGCTCATACGAGCTTGTCATTGTTGATGATGGCTCCAAGGACGCGACGGTCTCTCTCGCGCTCTCTCTCGCACAAGCTCATGCCAATATTGACATTCGTGTCGTAAAAATGGACCGAAACGTGGGAAAGGGTGGCGCAGTGAGACACGGGTTTCTGCACGCGCGCGGGGAGCGGCTATTAATGGTCGACGCTGATGGTGCAAGCCAGTTTGAAGATTTAGAACTGCTCTGGAAGGAAATGGATGCTGTCGAGAAATGTGGGCGCGCGGTAGCAGTGGGAAGCCGAGCCCATATGGTCAAGACCGAAGCCGTGGTGAAGGTGCGTACTTATTATCCGTGTCTACGAGACGTGCTTCCTGATTGGCTTATAACAGCGATCCGCTGTGCGGAATTTCCTCATGTACGGCTTCCATTTTGTACTGCGAACGTTAGGTGTTGGACACATCCGAGACACACAATGTGGATTTAAAGTGATTAGTTTCGCGAACATGACACTCAACCTTCGTTAGACTGATGATCTCCCAGTTATTCTCCCGCAAGGCTGCGCAACAGCTGTTCCCATTTTTACATTTAAGAACATGGGTATTCGACGTAGAGTTGCTCATCATGGCACAAATTCTGGAAATACCCGTCGTCGAAGTGCCTATAGCCTGGCATGAAGTCGCAGGGAGCAAGCTGTCCCTTATATCGGATTCACTTGGAATGCTGAAGGATTTATTAGTCCTTAGAGCGAATTATGCATTGGGAAGATGGTCTGTTCAACCAAAGAAGGCGAAGGCAGAATAAGAAAACTATACTTATACATATATCCCAATGATACTTGTAACATAATATAATATCATTGCAAGCGGGGTGATTAATGTCACATTGGGGTTGGGGTGAATGGCGAATCTGTTTGATGCGGTGTTTTCAAAGCCGGCACTCTTTTATGGCGAGATTGATCAATTCCTATGATCAGAATTGTAGATGGGATGTTCTATTCAGAAGTATCTATTTTTTCCCGAGTAACTGCATTGTTTCAATAATACTATCTGTCGCTTTGAAAGATCTTCGTCATCGCTGGATATTAGCTCACGATCCTCCGTCGAATCATTCCTTACATTTAACATTCTCATTAGAAAAGCTGAAGTTGTTTTCAGGATGCTCTCCTTACAAAAACCATTGAGGCACTTAGATTTTCAGAAATATTTGAAATTGCCCTAAGCGAACCCTGGATGCCACTCTACTAGTATAAGGCTATACTAGTATATCCGCTTCATTGGCACCATTAGGCTTGTTTGTGACAGTTGTGACGGTGGATGGGGCGACTCGAACCCAACCCCCCTGCAATGTGTCCACATTGAGTTGCGTTGAATCTGTATCTGAGGATCCCTCTCCCGATGAAGATAAGGCATGTTTTCAACGCATTGATCTTTTCCCGGGAGCCTGCGCGTTTCTGATTCCAGCAATCACAGCTTGGAGATATTCATACGTTCAGCCTCTTTCGCTGCTGCCAGTTTATCTCTGGGGGCCTGTCCTCGGGCCGCACGTTCTTCCTTTGTCCCTCGTTCTTGTTTCACCCAGGCGCTCAGACGGCGGACTGCTTCGAAAGGGTCCTTCTTTCACCCAAGAAGATACTCTTGAAGCGCTGCCATGCTGAATTCATCCGCAGGGACGGCAAGGGCGAACTTATATGCCAGTTTACACATGTCTTGTGGGTCTTTATCCTCTTGAGGTAGAAATCTAGACGTGGGGAAAAAACGCATGAACAGTCCACGGGTTTGCATCCGGCTCGTCAGCCTATATTCGACCTGGTTGCATAAGTGCAGGGTCCAAGCGGTTGACATGATTGGTCTACAGAGATAATGTGATGATAATAAAGGGCAAATCTTTTCGGACTGAAATCCTCACCGTTGCAAAAAAATATTTTCCCTTCCGCTGAAAAATTGAAACATTAGCTCTCATGTCCCAGAACAACGCGAGGATGGTCACTCGATCCTATCCCATGCAATATATACAACAAACCGGACGTTGTAACTCTTGATTTTTCAACCCAAACGCCATGACTCGTTGCTAGCTCGGTCTTCCCGGGAAGGAAATGCGCAATCAATATCTTCAATGGGGATAATCCTTTTCTGGGGTGCGAAACGAGGCGGCCTAGATAATGGTCGTCCATTCTATTATGTAGTCAATCATACGTGATTCACCGTCATGAATAGGTGCCTTTAGCTGAGAGCCTTGAGAGTGCATAAATCAAACCAAGTTCCCTGGCCTAAAGGGACAGAATGATAAAAAATAGCCCTGCGTATCGATGATGAACCGTAAAATAGTATATACAGTTGAGCCTGGAAGATGGATAGGTCAGATTTTATACACGCGAGATATCACACCAACAGACTTTTTCCTGTCCCAGGAGGGCCATAAAGCAGGTACCCTCGACGATGTGGAATTCCAGCTTCGATGTACCTGACCCACTAATCCTCTTCAAAAAAAATATACACCATAGCTTTCAGTCCAACGTACAAGTCTTCGGAGCCTAAGAACCCACGAGCATCCGACAAGAGGTCTTCAACTACGCCTGATTCCAACCAAAGGGAGTCCAATGGCCGACGATGTTTTACCTTTACGCTGGCCCAAGCATTTTCACCAGGAAAGTGGTCAGGCTTATAACCACGAGGATGATGGATATGGTCCTCTCACTGAATCCGCAGAATAGACTGTAACAGTGGATTTCCTGGGGAATTGTTAGTGAGATGAATAACGGACACTGAGACTCACGTATTCTCTGCATATTTTAAGCGGCATTCCTCGACAAACTCGAATGTCAAGTGTGTAAATGCTGCAAAACGTCAAAGAGAAAGTACCACTAAATCTTGCATGTGTCTTTGACTTGTCCTCCACACCTAAGAGATAAAAAGAAACGTCCACTACGTCCCGGATGTATAGGTTCGTACTCTCATATGAGATGGTTGATAGACTCTTTCCCCTTGCGACTTGCTTACTTCTAACCAATATCCCTTCCACCGAAAAAAATGCACAACTTCGTAGACTGGAGCATAATCAACCTGGCCATTTGCAGACCTAGTCTGAAATTTCCACTTCCTTTGGGAGTTTTTGGATTTGATAAAAATTTTGCGTGGTGTGCCACACATTCATCTATTATTTAGATCAGCTGCTTATGCTATAATGCCTCATGTCGCGAAGTGATACCAGATACTATTGACAAACCACTCGTACGCAATATCGCCTGACACGAATTCTGCTGAGACAGAGTACCCTGTCCAGAGATGCTGCTTTATCATGAACAGATAACAATACCGTCAATGGTGACCTACGCAACTGGAATCGGTCGACCACCCATCTGAGTCGAACTATTCTGCGTCCAGCCTTTATGATTGACCCAAGGATGAGAAGTTTCAGGCCTTCCAATACTTGGATTTGAGGACATTGAAGGAATGGTTGACGAAACACCCATAACAGTAGCGGCTCAAACCAAGCACGCCACTCAATGACTGACCATTTTTGGTAGGGAAATAACTTGTCCTGCTCACGGTGGTGAAAGATGGCCCAAAGAATGCACCCCTTCCTTTGTATACTTAGCCATGCAGTTTACCTCGAGGCTGGCACCAGAAAGATACCCATTACATAATATGATAATAGAAGCGGATGAAAACTTTTTTTCGTTCGCATCATCTTAAGAGTAGCGTATGGACGAATGGAGCCAAGCTTGGCCTTGTCTGAGATTTCACGAAAACTAAGCTTGGGATATTTACACTCCACTGAAGCGCACCAACAAACACTTACTAGTACCTAATACCAAGTATTAGCATCGATATGTGCATCATTATATAAAGCACAGAAATATCATGATACTTCACGGCGTTTTGGAGGTTCGCGTGTGTCTAAGAACCACGATGAAGGCTGAGATTGAAGAATGAGCACCGCACTGGAGATATCGAGCAATGATGTGCCAATGCCAATGGCGGACGCATTGTCGCGGACCCGGGGTCCCTGGGAAAACAATATATATACTGTGCAACACTCATGTATGTATTATCCCAAAAAGCTTTTGAAGTGGATATCGAAGCGAAAATTCTGTGAAACAAAAGTAAAGCCACACATAAACCCCACTATATCAACCACCAGTCCTTGAGCTCGTTTCCCCGCATGACATCTCATAATATTTGCAGGAGCTCATTCACTTTCGAGCTATGAGAAGTCATGCAGAAATTTGGGGTGAACAAGGGAGTTTCACAGGAAGGTTCGAACGTTCACCATCTAATGCCCGTCTGGACTCTGCATTCGAACAAGTTTGAAGGCGGCAGATCTCACAATGCAAATACGCCGTCTGGAAAACAGTGAAGACCAATAGATAACGCCAGTGCACCTCCTAAATCGCCCATTGCGCAATATCTTTTGCTTCCAGCCTTCGACTCGGAAACTTGCGCAAGCGTTGCGAATGATAGATGCCACCGTGGAAGGAGGCGAATATATTGTGGGGGACGAAGTTACAGGGCATTGACATTTATGTTGAGAAACCGGTTGACACCGCGCAACAAGAAGGCATTTCATCAGGGCTGGGTGTTCGAAGTATGCATGTGGTAGCAGCTTTATGAAGAGCTTGACTTGATCACGTGATATGTATGCAACCTTCGGCGTTGCATTGGGGAATTATCGGCCCGTACCTCTCGACTGTTATATTCTCCTATCAAGACGTTGTTTCAGTATAAGAGTCTGGACTTGTTTGTTGTTTCTCTCCTACATTCCAATGCCCCGAACGTAAGTTTTAGCTACTCATCCATGCTGCACACCTTGAATCTGAATTCACACAGCACTGCACCATCGACGAACCCGCGTATACTATCAGGTTACACACCATATGCAAAGCCTCGTAGTGAAGATGGCTCAGCTGCTCAATCCAAGAGCTCAGTCCCGACGACAGACGAGCGGCGGCAGCTCCTCCTTGACGATCCTCACGCACGGGACGTGCAGCCTGAACAGGTTACCTGCGTACGTTGTACCAAAACCGTGCGTCTTCAAAAGGGGAAAATGTATCATCTAGCCCACTGGCTCGATCATAGATGGCGGTGCGACCGTGCAACTGCAGAGTGCGTGGATTTTCCCGGCACATTGTCCGCGAAACTAATCCGAATGTCACAGCCCCCAACCCAGGGCAAAGTGCCGAACGTTAGCCGAGCGCAAGGCGATTCTGGAGGCAGATGCTGATGCCATGGTGGTAGAACCAGATCGCATCGTGTGTGGCAGGTGTGTTAAAGAAGTGAAACTGCGTAAAGGTCGGGCATACGGTCTTTCTTGCTGGAACCAGCATAAAATGTCGTGTCAACCGTGCGTTTTATCCCCAATAGATATTGGATCATTTCTGACATGTCCATGTGTTGGTAGATCGTCCCGTTCACCCATCCCATCAGGATCAAGCTCTGGGTCGACCTCACCTTTCCCCTTGCTATCCGAGATGCACACCTTACTCGCATCAGATCCTCTCGTGGCAACCATAAACGTGCAGCGTGTCAAATGTGCACTTTGCCTTGCATGGGTCGATGTGGGTGGACAGAAAGATCTAGATGTGAACGCGTGGCGCCGTCACCGTACTACCTGCGTTTCAGACAATGTCAGTCGCCCTTTCACTATTATAATCCAGAAGTGAGAACGATAACTGATCGGACCGTACTTAGTTCGCAACTGACAAGGATGGCCGGACTCGCCCGCGGTTCTTCCGATCCCGACATCGCCTTGCATCAACATCAGAGGCGTCGGAGATCCAGGATGGTTCTTCCGACGCCGAAGAACAGCCGCCAAGCGCAAACAGTTCGCCAAGCTCCAAGACCAGCTCAGTACTTGATCGGACGAGCACGACGCACGCAATCCGAGAAAACGTACCTTGTCCCTCGCGTTCCGTCTCTCCACCGCCCCTTTCTTTCAGCGCTACTACGTCCACGTCCACAAGTGTAGCATCCACGCCTATTGTTAGCCCCAGTCGCAGGTCGTCTTTGTTTCCAAACTCGCGGCATCTCCCACTCCCGAACTATACCTCAGTTGGCCTGTCTCGATATGCTTTGGATAAACATAACCACGAAGGGCACCAATTCGGGGTCGGGGCATTAGGGTTGCACGGACTGCACCTTTCTTCTCCTCGTTCTCTATCACCGTCCTCAGATTCAAACGCAAGTCCGCCGCCGTATCTTGAACGCACACCCATTTCTCTCCCCATCCCCAAACGATACTGGCGTTTTGAGAGCATCGATTAGCTTTCTCTGCATAGACGTAGGGTAGAATTCGCCCTAGATTTGTTTTCGTGCTCAAACCCACACCTTCGACACGTGGATAGAATATAGACATAGAGGCACACATTTTTTTAACCGGACTTTTGTTGTTTTCTCTTGAATTGGGTTTCCGGATGTAGACAGACAACGTATTGTATACTCTGTTGCTTCAAAATCAACACATACCCATTTTAGCAGTATTCCAGGTCTTGATTTGAACTTGAATTTTGAAAACTCACAGTGTTGTTTCGTTAATCAAGAAGAAATAAGAATCTCTACTTCCATTCCACACTTGAACGGCGTGATTGACCCTTCTTCTTTGCGCGTCGCTGCACATAAATCTATAAAGTTCCAAATAAACAAGGTATTATGACCATCCCATTCGCCTTCAACGGCTCACCCAAGTTTTGAGACAAAACCCATAATTTACCATTTGTAAGTTGTAAGCAACTATCTACCCATAAGGTCAAGTCAGAGAATAATTCTTTTTGAAATATTAAATACCACTCACGTAATTCTCTCAAAAATGCTGTGGACACATCAATATGCTTCCCTCGTTGCGAGGCGGTGACAGTCCGAGTTTGTAGACTCGTTGCGTCGGCTGTTTCCGGCTGCAACGTTTGTCCATTTTTTTTGGGAAGAGAGCATTGGATGCAGCCACTGGCAAGACATATTTCTGTGGGCTTGTGAGTGGCGGAGCTAAGCCGACAGCTGTGATCAGTGTATTATTATTACTAGTGTATTATCTGTATGACAGGCTTGGCTTGGGGGTTATTTGGCTGTTGCTGTTACATAAACATACTATGCTACTCCAATGGCACAATTATGCACACAACATGATTTTTCAACATGTGAACAAGTTAGGGGAACACATGAGCAAGTTTGGGACTACACAAACAGGTCAATAACAGTGCAAACAAGGTCATATTATGAACAAGTTTGAAGCGGCAGCACAGTTCTTTTATGTAATTTTCTTAATCCAGGAGTTCCATTGACAACCTTTCAGAGGATGGTAAAAATGTTCATTGACTCAGATCCATACAACATCTCTAACAAAAAAAAAATCCTTGTCTAAGTCTAACCACTCTGTTAAATCTCCAATAGTTCTTGGAATGTGCTTAGCATGATATTCTCCTCCTCTGTCAGTGCAGGATATTTTTCCACCTTTTCAAAAATTATATTAAAACAATTGCTGCAGAGTATGTGGATAATTCTAATGAGAAACCCCTGTGGGTAAAGAAACCCAGGGTTTTCTCCAGGATATGCTACTTCGCATGACATTTCAACTTTGAAAGTTGAGGTGATTTGTGATAGATTTGTGTTCAGGGTTGTGACAACCCTGATTTTGACCAATCATTTTTTTAAAGGTACTTGTGAGGGTTCCAAGGTTAGAATAATTGGTGCCAGGCCCCAGTGCAAGGTAATAGAACAGTTTACAGCTGAAAGAACTGTACTATGAGGGAGTGCTTGAAGATCCTACTGTAGTTCCAAATACATTCCAACATGCTTATATGTGTTCCCTCTTCACTTTTTCAGTGAACATGAAATGCCAAGATCAACTAAAGCATGCCACCGACACTAAAACACTGTACATATCTGTGGGCATTGAGAGGTGAAAATATACAAGATTCCAATACACAAGTACAAATATAGCTCAACTCTCAATCATTGAATGATTTCCGAGTCCATGGAACAGGTACAATTATAGGAATGAGCATTTAGAACATCCTATTTACAGCAGAAAATTTTGACCATAAGACTGTTCTAGGGTTTATAGCAACAGCATACTCAGACTCATACTCACAACGTTTCAGTAAGAAGAGAAAACAAATTCCATACCATACCTTTGCAAACCACAGCTCTCCAGCCATTAATAGTAATTTAATACCACTTTCTCAGATGATTTCTTTGACACACTATGTAACATTTTACCAGGTTCATACCCTCCTTTTTCTCACATCCTTCCCCACAATTTGCTCCATGGTTGTTATACAGTAGAAGGCTTCCTTAGCAAACCATCTACATAAATAACTTCATCATCCAGATTAATAATATCATCCCCAGACTCCAGAACATAACTCCTCTTTGTTCTTCTTATTTTGAATCCCTTCCCCTTTAGGGATTTTATCTCCTCCTTCAAAGTTAGAACCTCATTCTCTAGAGCTTCTATCCTCTCCTCATACTCGCAAAGATACTTCTGGACTTCTGTTCTGATGCATTCTGTAAGC
Source organism: Ramaria rubella (assembly GCA_015039355.1). Classification (NCBI taxonomy): domain Eukaryota; kingdom Fungi; phylum Basidiomycota; class Agaricomycetes; order Gomphales; family Gomphaceae; genus Ramaria; species Ramaria rubella. The sequence continues at coordinate 104,578 of MU134435.1, read as the reverse complement.
ATTACACTCCACAAAACATGTATTTATGTATATAAAAAATCATTTTATATAATCATACAGTTTAAAATGAAGATGAGTATCATGTACAACCAGTACAAACAAACATGAATTTTGGAATACTGTCAAAAACCGCCTTTGGCCTGTTATCTTTAACAGAACAAGGTCAGTAACAACAAATATGGTCAAAGAACCCTTCTGACAAAGCCGAAAGTGTTAGCGATGATGAATGTAAAGTGTACAAGCTAAGACAGCAAGAGGAATGGTCCCATGAGGGTGCCTACTTATCAAAACTGGAAAAGAGAAGGGAATTGAAGGAGGAAAGCAGAGTTTACTTAGCAAATAAAACTTGGCAATGCTAGCGACATTGTCACCAGAGATAGAGAGAGATAGAGATAAAGGGATAATGAGCTCAAATAGTCATTAGACTCATCATATAACTTTGATGTAGAAGACACTGAGTATAGAGAGGGGGAAGACGTATGATAATAGAACTAGAGAAATACATGTGTTCTTATCCTACTGTTTTATATTAAATGTGTTCACCGATGTCAGATAGAGACCATGTGGAATATATGTAAATGAACTAATGAATGTCAGGAAGAAAGGAAGTTTTAGCATGGAAGTAATAAATGGGAAGAGAGAGAATAAGGGTTAGACAAGATAAGAAGAAGGTACTAGCCAAATGAAGGTATTATCCCAAACCTATCTGTATGGCTTCTGTGGTTGCTGATTTTAATATTGGTTGATACTGGAGCCTCATATATTGATGATTGATTGCTAGATTGAGTGATCCGACCTCAGGGTGAATGTCGCTAGTGTGGCTAGTGTTGGTAGCCTCAATACATTGTGGAGAAGATGGCAATAGCCACTTGATAAGTGGTGCTAAGTGTTGGATCAGGACAGTAGTCCCCCTTCTAGCTTGGAGCCCCAGCGACACATATAGGGCATCATCCTGCCTTGTTAAGCTGTGGAATGGTCTGTGCATGGCCAAATAGGCGTCAAGAGGCGCGCTAGCGATAATGTAGCCTGGTCTGTGCATGGTACACATCGACAGGATAAAAGCGAGTGTATCCTTCAATGATTCCTCATTCTGATCCAAATGGCACCGTCTTTCAACAACATTCTCAAACAGTTCCAGACGAAGGCATTGACCAAACCCGACCAACGTGAGGAACTCCTGAAGAAATCAACATGTGGGTGAAGGAAATGGAGGGTATCAATGTAAGTAAATGAATTTTGTTGCTTTATCGCTAACAATTTTGGTAACAGGATCAGTTATCAGATGTGATGGAGGCTTGATTGTTGATACAGCCGAACTTCAAGATACTGGCAGAGGTGATGAAGATTCGAGGAGATGTGGAGGCAGCGAAGTTGTGGTTATTGATGATGAAGGTAAGTTTTCGGTGTCACTTTGTGTCTTTTATAGTTCCTAACTGAAGTTGATAGGGGGGATTTCAGACGGTGTCACCAAATCCATTAGTGAGTCCAGTGGTAGTCCTTAGCAGCCCCCACATTGACGAGTCATTGGTGATTGTACTGCAACCAATGAATGATAGCTCTGCTCTTTGGCAAGGGAGTGATGACAGATGACGCATCAGAGGCAATCAACGAGCTAGCCAACAATTCTGTCACCATTATTTAGAGGAAGGACATGAAACGTCTTGGTGGGGTCAGAATTGCAGATACTCATCGGATAGTGGTGCCGGTTGAGTATGGCAAAGGATCAGCATACCATCTAGTGGGGGGTGGTGTACATCAATGTGAGTATTTTTCTCTCTTTTTTGATTCTTCATTGATAATGCTCGGTAGGGCGTTGTTGTGAAGAATCTGAAGAAGTGTCAGTTGTGCGAGCAATGGGGGTACCGGTGTTATGGTCTGCCGGGATGTGTATGTGGGCAGTGTTGCCATGATGGCAAACAGTGTAGTCTAAACTGTAAGTTTGCCAGTTTCCTTGCAGTTTGTGCGTGTTTGCTGACATTGTTCTCTGTAGCCAAGCAATTGAAACGACCGGTTGGCAAAGCCTCTGTCGTGACCACGGCAGCTAAAGGTAAGGCTGTTGTCAAATCATCAGTTGCCACCCCTCGTCGCCAGTCTCCCCCTCCAGCCACCACTGGCCCATCCTGTCTCCCCTCCTATTCTCCCATCACCCCTGTTCATTCTCAACCACTGCGTGATGCAAAGTGGCCTCTTGATGTCGTCGACGATTCTTTGGCTGACGAGTCACTGGTTTGTGTGCCGAAATGGCTTCGGTTGGATGTCATTGGAAGTGGGGCCTTAAAGACACTCCAGGAATCAATGGTAGAGGGTGCCAGTAGGATGGATAGTTTGGTGAAGCAATGGATAGTCACCAATAATGCTGTGATGGAGGTGCAGAGGGAGATGCTGGAAGTGCAGGCTTGGATGAGGAAGCTAAATAAGACTTTAGAAACATTTTTGTAAAGAAATAATAGGAGGAGTGTGAAGAGCAAAAAGTAACATAGAAAAAGTTCATGTTTGAAATTAAAATAGTCGCTTCTAGAAAATACTTAAAACGCAAAGCATTTTGATTAAAAGAAAAGGAAAGTTTTGTGAACAAGGAGTGTGAAGAGAACAACTTGTCAGATGTCTTGTGCAATCATTGTTGCATCAGAACAGATTTCGACACCGTCTCTAAGGGCAACCTCCAGGGGAAGTGGAATATCACACTGAACACTGGCAGATGGGAATCCGAAGATATATAAGCTCACAGAAGACTACATACAAGGATACACACCTGGCAGATGGGAATCCGAAGATATATAAGCTCACAGAAGACTACATACAAGGATACACACCTGGCAGATGGGAATCCAAAGAGAAAAGCCTAAGGTTCCCACTGCCAAGATAACTACCTAAAGGAGTACGCAAATAAGCGCTGGGACGTACTGTGATTACATAACGGGATTGGAATCCAATCCCGTTACGTAACCGGGCACTTATGTGAAGGAAAATGAAGAACAAATGCACTGTGTTTACGTAATGGGATTGGAATCCAATCCCATTATGCAACACAAGCGCTTATGTGAGTGAGAATGGATGTCAAGTTACATAATGGGATTGGAATCCAATCCCGTTACATAACTGGGCGCTTAATTAAGCGAACTTGAATGAAAAGATAGGGGCAAGGGAGATAATGGGGGGAAGGGAGAAGTGGGGAAGAATAGATAAGAAGAAGAGATAATAGAGAAGTGTAGAACCACATGAAATGGGGTTCCCCTTACATCACCCCCCTTCTAGAGTGTGACATCCCAACACACTGAGACCTACTGGAGGGACAGGTGCTTTTTGACGGAAGGTGTCGAAATCAGCAGCACAAATGCGATGAGGGGCACCAGGATGGAGGAGGTGGAAGTCGGCAATGAGGTCTGGGGTTGCTAAATCTGTCTCAGGAATCCACTCATCATGCTCATACCCATAACCCATCCACCTGACCTTGTATTGGAGTTTCCCACGGTGGAATTGACTGTCCAAAACCTGTTCAACCTCATAATGCTCATCTTCCCCTACAAGGACTGGGGGAGGTGGGGGTTGAGCTTTCTGACCAGGAATGGGGTCTGGAGGGGCTGGGAGGAGCTTCACCACAGGGAAGACAGGGTGGAGGCAACTCATTGACTTGGGGAGTTGAAGATGGTAGGCATTGGAGCTGACCTTGTGTTCCACTAGGAATGGGCCTAGGTTCTGATGTGACAATTTCTTAGAGGGGCGAGTGGTGCTAATGTCGCTTGCATCTAGGAAGACTTTGTCACCAGGAACAAAGGTAGGGGCTGGCTCACAATGATGATTATAGTACCAAGCCATATCCTCTTTTGCCTTTACAAGGGCAGCTCGGGCTTCAGACAGGGAGTCAGCCATTCGTTGTTTGAAATCATTCACAGCTTCTCTTCTAGATGGCTGCTGGTGAGGTTCGAAGCCCATGCGTGGGTGACGACCAGAGTCAAGCATGAAGGGAGTCTCTTTTGTGGATGAGTGGACATGGTTGTTGTACTGGAACTCTGCAAGGGGTAGGTCATCCCAGTCGTCCTGTCGCTCGTTCACAAATAGGCGGAGGTATTGCTCCAGCTCTTGGTTGACACATTCTGTCTGTCCATTGGCCTGTGGGTGGTATGCAGTGGAGGCAGCCACCTCAATACCCAGAAGTCTGTATAGCTCACGAGTGAACTCACTGACAAACTGTGTACCTCAGTCTGAAACCACGTGGAGGGGTAGGCCATGGTGTCTCCAAACATGATCCCTAAAGAGACGAGAGGCTCCCAATGCTGTAATTGTGGTCAGGGTGGGGATGAAGTGAGAACGTTTGGATCAGGAATCCACAACAACCATCACAGCATTGTACCCATGTGACTCAGGGAGTTCAACAATGAAGTCGACACTGACCGTCTCCCAATGCTGCTCAGGAACCTCCAGAGGGTGTAGTTCTCCGACAGGCAATCGACGCCAAGCCTTGGTGTGCAGACATAGGTCACATGCCTTTGTGTAGCTACCAATGTAGCAAGACATGTGGGGCCACCAATAGTTCCGAGAAACAAGTTCCAAGGTCTTCCAACATCCCCCATGGCCAGAAATACAAGTGTCATGATGTTGGGAGACAATTTGACATTGTGAGTCATGCTGATCAGGGACATATATCTTTCCACAGAACAGAAGTGTACCATCCCTCTCACTCCACTCTGATGACTTCACAGACTTCCCAGTAGTCTTGTGAAGTTCCTTAGCAGCATGTGCAACCAACTCCTCTAGCTCTCCCTCCTTGGTGCCATTATGAATGTCCCTCAGGATGTCATGTTCTTCACCTGTAAACTCCAGTCCTTCCAGTGCATGGATGACAAAGAGTTCTGGTTGGAGAAGCACCAAATTATCATTGTCATTTGAGCCAGTGCCATGATCAGGTCGGCGTGAGAGTGCATCTGACTTCCCCATTGTCTTGCCAGGATGATGGTACAGGTTGAAGTCAAACTGAGACAGATAAAGAGACCAGCGGGCTTGGCGACGGTTGAGCTTTTTAGCTGTGCGGAAATATTCAAGATTTTTGTGGTCTGTCCAGATCTTGACATGATGTCTCACCCCCTCAAGGAAGTGTCGCCATTCTTCAAGGGCATGCATGATGGCGAGCATTTCCTTGTCATGGATCTCATAGTTGTGCTCAACCAGACTGAGACTCTTAGAGAAGAAGGCTATGGGGTGCCATTTGTTATCGACCTTGGACTGTTGGGAAAGAACAGCACCGGTTGCAAAATCAGAGCTATCTGCTTCGACACGATGTGGGAGGTCGTCATCTGGGAATGCAAGGATGGGTGCAGATGTTACCAATCTCTTTATAGTGTTGAAGGCAGCCTGCTGTGAGGGTCCCCATGTCCAAGGAGTGTCTTTGTGAAGCAGGTCAAACATTGGACGTGCATGGTGTGAGAACTTCTCAATAAATCGATGATAGAAGTTGGCAAAACTGAGGAATGACTGCACCTCCTTCTTGTTGTTAGGTGTTGGCCACTCAGCAACACCAGCAACCTTGACAGGATCTATTTC
>MU134435.1:27749-93341 GCA_015039355.1 Ramaria rubella | reverse complement strand
CAGCCTCAAACCGACAAGGATGAACGCTTGCGTGTAATGCATTCAGACACCCAAAATGGTGGATGCAGCTTGGAAGTACGCACATAAGAAACAAATCATTTTAGATGGAACTTTTGGGGTCTGTGATCGACGAATGCTCTTATTTATTGCCTTGGGAGTCGATGAGACTGGAAAAGGTGTCCCACTTGCTTTTTTATTGTTTTCGGCACCCACAGGAAACAAAGCGACCCAAGCTGGATACGATACAACCGTTCTATATGAACTCCTAAAGGCATGGCATGACTCCCTGGGTACTTGGAAAGGGTGAGATATTCAAGCCTACCATTGTCATTACTGATACAGATACAAAAGAACGTGGCACACTGATTCTTTTGTGGCCGGATATCATACTATTATTGTGCAAATTCCATATCCGGCAGTGTTGGACAAATCGCCCGCAAAAAAGTACTGCATATTGGGCAAACAAACAATTTTCCCAAACAACAAGTTCAGAATAGGCTTCGAGCCTTGGAGGACCGGTGAGAAAAAACTTTTAAAGGGTTCACATTCTACACTGAACAAATACAGGCTCATTCTATCTGTGGAACATGCAGCTGCTCAACAGCTCATAACCAATGAGACACAAGTTTTGCATTCACTCAAACAGCGTCCAGAAATGGTGGTTGCAGCGAATGCTGGCCTTAATTTTCTTAAATATCTCAGGGACACATGGATGCCTGTTTCACTTTGGAATGGCTGGTCTCAAAAAGGTCGTATTGATGCATCACAGGTCTTGCAGACATCCATTGAAGGAGTGATACCCACGACAAATCATTTAGAAGCTTTTGATGGCCTTCTCAAGCGAAAATACATAAGCCAATGGCAGCGTGGAGGGAACTGCCTGCGGTTGGATCTCTTTGTCTATCTGCTCATTATGGACATAGTCCCAAGCATGTTCTCTGTTCAAAGGAAGCAAGAATCATATTATTCATGGCTCTGCGAACGGTTTCGGGTACAGGCAGGTGGGGCAGACCTTGTTGCCACTCACCACTGTGCCCATGTCTCTGCCCCACCACTTCCGAAATTGACAATCCCTGTAGTATGGTGGTCCACTGAAGGCGATGAAAAACATCACGATGAGGCAAACTATATCGTGACACATGAGCGGATGAGTGGTGTGAGATGGATTGACATCTACACCATCGAAGGTACTTGTGCCAGTAGCACTGCCGACATTCAAGCCAGTGGTCACAAGCGGTACAACCTGCGACTTAGTGTGTATGGATGGGGCTATTGCTCATGCCCTTATTTTACTTCTAACAACAGTGCATGCAAACATCTGTGGGCTTTACGCTTGATAATCCCCAAGCTGGTCCTAACTAAGCAGATCCCCCCGGCATCTTACACTTTTCATTTCCCTGCTACAGAGATTGAGGCTCGTGAGGTATATGCATCCTGCTTCGGTCTCCCCTCCTCCCTCCACACACCTGAGATACCACCTGTGCCGGAGACTTCGAGTTCCTGCCCAGGTTTCAAGCTGTCCCAGTCGAACATTCCATCTACATTAGATGGCGATCTTCCCACAGCCCTGCCAGAGTTTGATGCAGTAGCGGACAGATCAAAGATGTGGCTACTCAACACAGCAGAAGACATATTGGATGTAGAGGAGAATGGTAGTTTGGAATCAGGATCAGGCTCAGACAGTGATGATGAAAATGATTGTGTAGATATGGTGTGTCAATTAGCTCTCTCTTTCCATTGAAACATACTGATTAATATAATAAAATACTTAGGCCAGTCGTAACCGTGAAGGTATTGAACTTCAGTTGCAATGTAAGGTTGATCACCTCACACGCACTGTTCTGCCTCCACTTCATGGGTTGGTGTTGGCATTGGATGATGGGGGCCACTCAAGAGGTCAACATTGTCGCCTCCCAAGATCTTGAAGAACTTCATGAGGCATTCCTGAAGTTTGAGAAGTATTGGAGCTGTCTTACAGGTCAGCCTCAGGTTGGGCAATTCTCGACTCTATCTACAAGACCTCCACCTGAACCATCTCAAAATGTATGTGTGATGCAGTAGGTGGCACCTAAAATGGCTAACTTTATTATATCTATGTCTATATATACAGGCATTTGGTCGACATACAGGCAATCGAGCTGAGCCAGCAAACTTGAAGCGACTGCGCCTGCCCTCACCTGAACACCGGCAACGTCGAAAACAATCCCATGCAGAGTACTAATGTTTTTGGCTTATTTTTGTTACAATGTAATATTTTAGCTACAAGAAATGTGATATATATGAATCATGCCTTTTGAGCCACTTGGGCCTTCACGATTTATTCACGCAAACACCGTACTTTAGTTTGCTGCTTGACTCGACATGATGAAGGTTGATAGTTTTTCATAACATTATGATCACATAAGTTTTAGTTAAGACAAAAAAAATGACTACCTATACAGTCCCTTCTGTTGTCCGTTATTATTCCCTCTTCCTGCAGGGATGTTTTTTGTGGGATCGGCATGGACACCAGTGCCGATTTTCAACTCATTTTCAGCTTGCAACTTGAAGAGCATAAGGAACATATCAATTGACCAAGAAATACCGTATCCGGTATAATTAGTTACATGCAAAAACATTGGAAAGAATTGGAAGGAGAACACTAACTACTGGAAACTTGGGTGCTCAGAAAAACGCGGTGGTATATCTCTGTAGGGCCACATTGGGCACACAGGCCCATGGTTGTAGTGAAGAGCTTCTTTGGTGAAAAAATGGCCGCAGTTGCACTGATCAAATGCATGCCAGAAAGTTTTGGAGGTCGTCCCAACATCGGAGGAGAGCATGTGAATAGCGTCACTCATGGACACACCCTGCAGTGCTGGTACATGACGGTTATATGTAAAAATGTGCTTGGCGTCAGGTGGGTCCCAAAGGCAAGCTGTTTCCCCAAAGGGACGATCACCTTGGAAGTGATTGAGCTGCAGAGAGATATGAGATAAAATCAAATATGACATACCAGGCATGATGGTGACACTCTCGTAAACATTCTGCTTGGAGCGTGGTGTAGTGTCATCACCTAAAGACACATTAGTATGGAACTCATGTATGTAAAACCAATAATAATGACTTACTAGGTGTAGAGGGTTGCTGCGTGTTCAGAGAAAGCTGGTTTGATGGTGGCATAGTGGATGACGGTGGTTCCGAGGATTGGGGGATGGAAGGTGCCGTGTTTGCATCTTTTGGCGTCGCTCGAGAACCAGTATCAGAAGGGAGTGGGAGCGGTGGGAGGGTAAATGTTGAGGTTGAAGGGGAGGTGCGGCTGGTGCCAGTAGAGCTCACATGAGATGGTCGGGGGCCAGGGACAATGAACGGATCAACCATGCCAGCCGCATGAGACCGAACACTCTTCTTGAATGTGGAAGCCTTCCCTTTTGAAGGGGATTTATTGGCGACTATTGGATTGAGCACAATTAGGAAATTTACACTGGATTTAAATAAATAAAATTACTTACCACTCCCAGATCCGAACCCCTTACCTTTGCTGGTGTAGGGAGGAGGAGGAGTGATCGGTTGGATACCAGATGAAATGTTTGCATTATCTTTGGAAGAAAATGTGTGAGTTTGTGATTCAAGAACCTGTAGTGCAAACAATTACTATTGTGGTTCCTGTTGTAGCGCAAAAGCCCGAGACTGTTGAAGCCAGGCAGACCTATATAAGATTCAAGCATGGAAAGCATGAGTGAGATGAGTGAAACAAAGCTAATAAATGTACCAGGAGAAAGATTATTCGACGATCTTTGTTGGTACACTTGAGATGGCAGATCTGGATTATTCGCAAGCAAATCTGTCAAACAGACTGTTTCCCACAAGTTTAGATGTGATTCGGAAAACTGGTGAAAGTGAGGCTTACTCCAAGCCGCACAGCCTTGTCCCCTGAGAACGCATGCCGCAGCTACTTTACCACGGTATTGACCTTGTTGCATGACCCATATATGGTAATTGTGTCTAATGGTGCAGTCGGTTTCTTGGATCGCGCAGGGGCATTGTGGTATTTCAATGTGATACTTCTCGAAGGCAGTGGGCAATTCGTAGTCAGCAAAAGCGCAGCCATCTGGGTGACAAGGCCTTGGTAATGTTCAGTACTTTAGTTTATAACCAAAATAAAGTAAAGTAGGGAGCTCTCACCACATCCAAACCTGTTCACCTTCACGAGTCCAAGTCAACATCATCTGCGCGGCTCGGATGCGGTCACGGCAGGGTTTGAAGATTTCGAGGCGCAACGCAGCCACCTCATCAATTTTGGCAACAGGAACGGTAGATGGAGAGTACGCAGAGTTGCCATGTGAGTTGGCAACCGCACCTATCACCCTAGAGGGAGTAGAAAGTAAAGATATGGCCGGGGAAGGTGATCTTTGTTCATGTTCTTCTGCAGTTGGGGATTGTTCACAAGACATGGCTGGAGGGGGATAGTTGGATATTGTTCTCATAAAGAAATGTACTACCTACGTTAAATATCACAGATTTCTTGCCAAATCTTGCGAGAAAACGATTGAGTCGTAGATTACATGAATTGTCGCTTTGTCAACTAACGTCACTACTTGGCCCGATTGGTGTCAGACGATGGGTATATTCAAAAAAAAAAGTGAATTAGATTAGATTAGATTTGGAGCTCAAAAGCATACCTCAAATTGTGCCACAGTGGAGTAGATTGGAAGATGAGGATCTAGGACACGGCTCGAGGTGGCAAATAATGTTCTATTTAATGCTCCTAAAAATCGAAAACAATAGTCCGTGCCAAGCAGGCATCGAGCGTGTTGGTGATGTCAATAGTGGCCACAGTGGCTGGCGCTGTGGGTGTGGCTGCGCCAGCGTCATCAGGAGTTGTGGGTTGCGGTGGTCGCTGGAGGGGATTTCTGGAGCGACCGATGGGGCGGCGGCAGCCGAGGCTGACCAAGCTCCTTGTTGCAGCCTTGCAGCCTAAATCCAGCGGATTACATAAGTAATTACTTCTGCACCGCCCTAAGATGCACCATGATAGCCATTGGGTGCCACCCGTGTATTCTAACCTACTTAATCACATATGGCCTCTTTCCGTGGCGTTGCGTCTTTCGCTGAAGGAGGACAATATGTTGGAATATTCAATGGGATTCTCGCTTTTATGGGGCTCTCTGCGAGCTTTCCTTCATTCGTCTCTAACCCATTAATCATGGACAGCGTCAAGCTTCTCATGCTCGGATCCCTCATTGAAACCGGACAACGATTGCTTCGATGGGTCGTGAGCAAGTTCAGGTTCCGTACGTACTTGATTTTGGTCTCAATAGTCGATACGCCCATCATGATCTTATTGCACATAGGGTACTCTGTATCGGCCGAATTCAAACCGGGTAACCTAACCTACGATTGGCTTGTGTCGTACATGGTAAATTCACGCCGCTTGATTATGTAAAGTCAAATAGAGAATTAATAACCTCCTATATAGGAAAAAGAAGAAATCTGGTGTACGCCCAAGGATTTTGTTGTTGAGACAAGATCCTCGCAGCGGAAATGGAAGATAGACACTTCTCCCGAGTATACCAATGTGGATTATGTGCCCGTCCATGGCTCAGCACAATTCTTCCGCTGGAAGGGCTACTTACTTGAAGTCTCAAGTGGCATGCAAGGAGGCGTGCATATTAACCAGCCTCCTAATCTTAATCCTACTCCTATACCTTATCCTGTAACTCAAAACGGTTTTGGGAACAGCTCCTTGTTTTTGACGTAAGGAACGAACCGCACATTTGGTTATGTTGCTAAGATTTTTTTTAAAGGATTTACACCCTCGACACGTCAGTATTGTTCTCGTTTGTCGAGGAATGTCGTCAGAAGTATACAGAGACTACGTGCGTTCCTGCTACGAGGTTCCACTATACCGTGACAGACCCCTCATTTATAAGTTTGTTTAGGAAGCCATACGTTACAGTTCACGCAGCAGGGGTAAGCAAGTGATTCCTGTATTTTATAAGAATTTTTTGACGTTCCAGAACAGGGATCAGATTATGGTGGGGATAGATATTGGGGCTCAGTGAAGACCAAACATCGCCGGCCACTAGACTCACTCTTGCTGGACGAAGGGGTAATAAACACCCTCTTGGCGGATGCTCGTCAGTTCCTGGAATTAGAAGACTGGTATCTTTTCAAAATGCATAATCACAACCAGAGGGAATATTAATATACTACAGGTACATTAAAGCGGGCATCCCGCATCGCCGCGGCTATTTGCTGCATGGACCTCCAGGAACTGGAAAGAGTCAGTTGTCTTCACCTTGTGTTGGTTTGGTGAAAGACTGATATGGTTTACATGAATTTTCTATCAGCTTCAACCGTGTACACTATCGTACGTACCCCACTGACTATTATCACACCTTTACTTACCTCCATCTATGGAATAGGCAGGAGAACTAGGTCTGGAAATATACTCGCTCTCTCTTTCTTCCGCAGGGTGAGTAGTTTGGTTGATCTCCCACCTCCCTCTCAATTGAATTTTATTTAGCATGAGCGACGATCAGCTGGTAAATGCCGTATCACATCTTCCTCCGCGAGGCATACTCCTCATCGAAGACATTGATTGTGCTTTCCCCTCGAGAGAAGATGAAGAAGAGGATATGGGGCCATTTCTGACCCCAATGCGCCCGGGGAGACGTCACGGTGGTAGACGCCCCTTAGGATCTAGGGTCACGCTGTCCGGTCTGTTGAATATGTTAGACGGGATAGGCTCCGGTGCGTGTCTATCATGGGGACCCCTTGCACTTACATTACTGATATATCCATGCAGAGGAAGGAAAAATATTCTTTGCGACGGTACGGACTGAAGTATCATAGGCTCTAACCATTTCTGAGCTTTCTTTTTTAGACCAATCACATCGATCGGTTGGATTCTGCGCTCCTACGACCTGGCCGCATTGACCGCAAAATCGAGTATAAGCAAAGCAGTCAGAAACAAGCACGCGCTCTGTTCAAGCGATTCTTCCCCGCAGCGCGTTTCAACCGTGACTCGAATCCCACACCTGAGTCTGTTTCCGGCACGCACTTCGAAGTGCAATATGCGTCAGACACAGACGAGCTTGCAAATGACTTCGCACGTGCAATTCCGGAGCATGAGTTCAGCGTCGCGGAACTCCAGGGCTACCTCCTCGATTGGAAAATGAGGCCTTTGGATGCATTGAGTGGTGTGACAGAATGGGTTGTGAGCGAGCGTACACTTAGGAGAGAAAGACAAGAGCGAGAGAAGCTGCGCAAGGAGCGTGTTGCGGCTGCCAAATTGCAAGAGCAGCTTCAGATGAGCTCAGCTGTAATGGCGGGTATCGGGGGTGCAATGGCACAGGCATCTGCGCCTCGTTCCCCCCCAGCTTTGAATTTTGTTCCTCCCCTTTCGCTGACGCCTACGTCGCCCGAGTCGAAGGGTTCGCCGAGAGTAGACTCCGGAACTGTCTCACCTGCCACTGCCTCTAGAGAGGAACGTGATACCACGACCGCGACCCATGGTGCAACCTCGGAATACGTGGTCAATGCTTGAGCATACTTGGCGTACCAATGATGTCTTAGCACTATCCCCCTGCGGCAACGGCGTCCTCAGTGTCATCCCATATGTAATCTCCAAAGTTATGTTGTGTTCACCCAAATCTGCTATAAACTGCCATATCAGTCAGAAGCAGGACATGTCACCTTGTTGAGACCTTAGTATCGAAACTTATGAATATGCATTGACACCCCATAACCCTGTATGTTCTACACAAAGCTATCTCGGCGCATCATTGTAGGGAGACTTGAAACCCACAATTATTCACCCGAGAAGGCGGACCCTGAGGAAAAGTATTGTCCACCGTCTGCGTACCCTTACTTGTTGCCGAGCCTTCAAAAAAAAAAACATCTCATCGAGGCCAATCACTAGTCCGCTTCTCCGTGGTCGCAGCGAACGGGAGAGGCATCCAGAGAAATGGGGATGAACCATCTTTATTCAACGTTGCGTCTGGGCAAGCTGGAATGTAGAGTTGTCATAAGTTAGAAAAATCACACGTCTTACGGTACATATATCAGGCCCGGACTGTCCTTGCGCGCCCTGTTTATGGCACAACTGGTTCAACGTTCGTGTTACCCCTGAACCATGATGCATCTACGCCACGTTTGACAGACTGACCTGGACCTAAACATAGCTACACTTCTGGAACTAGGCAAAGCTCAGATTCGAATATTCCGAAGTTACTATCCAACGGCCTAGGCAGCACGTTTGTGGGGGTGCCCGATAGCGCCTCGAACTAATCGCTGACCATTAAGGATCACAGAGGACAAGTTTGATCACGCAAGTTTCAGAGAAGAGAGATTTGAGTGACGAAGGCAGAGGTACTGATGGTGATTACCGGAATAATGCGATCACGTGACTACTATCGGTCATAAATGCTCCAACAACTGCGACGTTCCATTCTCCTCTCTCCCCCACACACTCAAACGATACTCACGACATTCCCCAATGTCTACCAACGTCCAAGAAATTGCCACAAAACCTTTTGAAGGCCAAAAGCCTGGAACTTCTGGTCTTAGGAAGAGGTGGCACCTTTTACCTGTTCTCTTTTGCAACCTTACGTTCAGCCTCGCAGGGTAAAGATCTTCCAACAGCAGGTGTGCATTGTCCCTCGTGTCGTGAAAGTTTGGTGATGCGATTTGAATACAGCATTACACCGAAAACTTCGTTCAGGCTATCTTCGATGCAACCTCCCCGAAAGGCGCTACTCTCGTCATTGGTGGTGATGGGCGCTATTTCTCAAAACCAACTGTCCAGACCATCCTCAGGATCGGTGCTGCGAATGGTGTTGCTCGTTTCATCGTCGGCCAGGACTCTATCCTATCCACGCCAGCTGTCAGCAATATAATCAGGAAGTACAAGGCCGATGGCGGCATCCTTCTCACGGCGAGTCACAACCCTGGAGGACCTGACAAGGATTTCGGGATAAAATACAATGTCTCTAACGGCGGCCCTGCTCCGGAGAACGTCACAGAGAAAATTTTTGAAAAGACTAAGTCGATCACGAGGTACCAGGTTCTCACAGCCCCAGAAGTGAGTCCTTACTACATCCACAAAGCCAGCTTATCTCTCTCCAGGTTGATCTCTCCAAGATTGGCGAGTTTACATATGGTCCGGCGAAGGTGTCTATCATCGACTCGGTCTCTGACTATGTTACACTTGTCTCGTCTATCTTTGACTTCCCCCTCATCAAGTCCTTCCTCTCGTCCACCCCCACCTTCCGAGTTCTTTTTGACGGCCTTCATGGTGTTACCGGACCATATGCTCGTGCGATCTTCCTTGATACCCTCGGCCTCCCACCGTCTTCCGTGCAAAATGCTATTCCGCTCCCCGATTTCGGCGGAGGTCACCCCGATCCGAACCTCATATACGCCCACTCCCTCGTTGAAGTTGTAGAGCGCGATAACATTGCCTTCGGTGCTGCGAGCGACGGCGACGGCGATAGGAATATGATATACGGCAAGGGCGCCTTTGTCACACCCTCCGACTCCGTCGCTATCATCGCCGACTGGGCAGACGTCATCCCGTACTTCAAAAAGGGCGGTGTGAAAGGCCTGGCAAGGAGTATGCCCACCTCTGGGGCGATCGATCTTGTTGCCAAGAAGAAGGGTTTCGAGGTGTTTGAGGTCCCAACCGGTGCGTATACCTCCAAATGCAACTTTCCTACCTTCATGTTGCCTTGGTAGGATGGAAATTCTTCGGAAATCTTATGGATGCGGGTAGATTGTCCATCTGCGGTGAAGAGTCCTTTGGCACAGGCTCTGACCACATTCGTGAAAAAGATGGGATTTGGGCTGTCTTGGCTTGGCTCAATATCCTTGCCGTCGCAAACAAAGAAACTCCCGGCACAGGTATCAACGAAATCCTCCAACGACACTACCGTACCTACGGCCGCTCTTTCTTCTCACGGTATGACTATGAGGAAGTCGACTCTGTCGGTGCACAGAGTCTGGTTGATGCCCTGAACAACCATATCACTGAACAAAGCTTGTTAAACACTCGACATGTGAGCACGAGCGCGAAAGAAGAATTCATTGTTGGAAAGACGAGCAACTTCACCTACACCGACCCGATCGACGGGAGTGTAAGCCGCAACCAAGGACAAATTGTGCAGTTCACGGACGGAAGTCGCGTCGTATTCCGTCTGAGTGGGACGGGAAGCCAAGGTGCAACGGTACGAATGTATGTCGAACGCTACACGAAGGATGAAAAGCAGTTTGGGAAGCCGACGGCAGAAGGACTGAAAGGTCTTATCGAAGTGGCCCTGAAGATTAGCAAATTGGAGGAGTTTTTGAAGGTCTCGGAGCCCACCGTCATCACCGTAAGTGCCCTATCGTCCACGCTAGCCTGAGTGTGCTGATTGTGGACCGTACAGTAAACGTTGTGTTACATCCAGCGGTCATGGGCTTAGATTTCAGAATGAACAATGAACAATGATAATGAACGATTCAAATGCCATTAGACATGTTGAAGACTACTTATTCGCCACAGACGTTAGACATACGACAGTGCATGTGTTTATGCACTCACGTCGACTCTATGTCTGATCAAACGTATGCATGAATTACAATTCAATATATTCAATTTCGATAATCATAGCCCATTGAAGAAGTTTAAATTGACTTTGTTGGTGTAGAGTTGACCTGAAATTCAGAATGTAGTAACTTAGTAAGTGTCGGGAGATATTAGTAAGTTAGGTGTTAGTACTTCTAGGTGGACATGGTTGCTCAAATATGTCCTCTAGAAGCTGATTCATCCAATAGTCTTCTCGAGAGCCGGTGAATCGTTGAACAGGGATGATTCTGGTGCCCCATCGACTCCTGTATCAGGCCCTTCTTCCGAGGACACGGTGGAGCCCGAGGAGCATCCCCTCCCCATCTTCCATATGCTTCCAAAGATGTTTCACTCGGCATATTGGGGATAAGATATGTTATGAAAAAGAGAAGTAATAGACGATAAGGCTCAGAGGTTTAGAGCCTTAAACTCGTTCCAAAGATTCGTTCGTTCGCTTGCACAATTGACCGCGATACACGAGATGTGAATTCGATACTGATAAGTTACAGAATTGTAGTCCTTTTATATCTAAAAGAGTATAGGAAATATAAGCAACTAAGATCGGAACGAAACATTTTAGCGGAACGGGGCTTGTGAATATGAGGTCTGTTCGAGATTGAGGGAGTATTGTGAGTAACGAAGATAAAGAAGAATAGAAGCAAGTCCGTAACTCATATGATCCATTGTCTAGGTCCGGGGTTGTTTCTATTGTGGGGTTGTCTCGAGTATCGGCCAAGAAACCTAAGCTTGCTTGTTAACAAGATATGCGGATTGCACCCCAGGAGGGTACGCTGGTGCTTGTCCAAAGCTTGAGGCGATCATGATTGTGCATCCAATTCCCGTCACGGAAAAACTGAGGTGGAGCTGTTCCTGAGCATTCGCAGCCACCGTGTGTTCCTGATGCTGTCTTTTACGATCATCCCTTTCTTGCCTTGAAGGACTCTCGTCTTTCACCACACTGCAACACTGTGGGCAGCATCCAGACGCATCTTCCATTCAGGGAGAAATCCCTGGAGTTTCGCCACACTGAACTCATGCTCCGGTACTGCATCCGCAAACTCATCCATCAATGCGTCCGCGTCTAGTACGTGTTAAATTTTGAGATTATTTTCGATATTGACATCAGTATTGTGGGCATTGAACCTCTTGAAGCGAGTTGTGGGGAAGAGTCGCTTGAACAAGGCATGAACCTGCTTCTGGGCGGCTTGTTTATATTCGATCTTGCGATCAATGCGACCTGGTCGTAAGAGTGCAGGATCCAAGCGGTCGATATGATTTGGTCTGAACAAGATTTTTAGGAGACGATGTTCAGCCCAGACAAGTGCGTACCATGGCAAAGAAATTCTTTCTTCCTCTGCAGGAGAGAAGAAATATTGTCAATAATGATCAAAAGAGCAGGCTATATGGTGTATAAGGCATACCCGAACCAATGCCATCAAGAATATTCAACAGACCAGAAAGTGTTATTTGTGACCGAAGTTTGCTAAGAGTTGTAAATGCTAAAATTGGGTCTTTCAACTTCTTCCACATCTTCCCTCAATGGGAACGCACAGTCGATGTCCTCAAAGGAATATACCACGAGGGAGACGTAATACGGCGGCGGACAGCTGATCATCACTTATAATGAAGATTATGATATGAGCGCAGTCTCGTTTCAAATGAAATCATGAACCTTGAAGAGGAGAGGGAGAGAGAATATATCTCTAATCCAAGTTCTCCTGCCGGTGTGAAACTCTGATAAAAGGCAACGGTTCCTACGCACAAAAGAACATACCACAGTATAGACAGTCGATACAGAAAAAAGGTCGATATGTAATGTAAATGTCAATAAATAACAAAAGATGGAGAGTACCAACTCTTTCCTGTGCCAGGAGGGCCATGTAAGAGATTGCCCCTGTGATGTACTTTAACGCACCTATAATCATAGCTCAATCGAGCTCTTCTAGCTGCAGCTGTCGACAATACTCACCAATCTTCAACCTCCATGAACTCCCGCACATTCGTCAAAAGGGAATCTAATGATAGACAGTTTTTCGTCTTCACTGAATTCCAATGCCCGTTATTAGATCCAAACCTTCTTTACCCCAGAACGTTCATGAGTGTCACAACACATTCAGCCCACTTACTCCTGTCCCTGTGGGTGAGTGTACAGTGACATCCGGTTTATTAAAACAGAGGACTTGTGTCAATGTGCTGATGAGGGTCTCGATAAGACGTACGTAGTATCTAATTTAAGACGACATTCCTTGACAAACGCGTTCTGAAATTGGGATATACATAAGCATCCAAATATAGCGTCAATCGAATAATCGAATCTTACTCACGTCAAAGAAAGGCTCCCGGAGCCGGGTCGTAGGTAGGCATCAAAACCGAGACGCAAGTCCCGGGGTGACAACCGGGCCCGTCTGGCGTCTGCGACACTCGAGTAGGTATATCCACAGGGATTAGGCCTGGATTCAGGAATTTAGGTAACTTGAGGATAATCCAATGAAAACATGTTTTCAAAAAAGCCTGACAACCCCGCTAAAGCATTGAATTCTCAAAAGATTTTTGAACTTGAGCCCAGAAAACCTTTTGAGAATTTAAAGTTTCAGTCATGTTTTCTACAATTTTCTTGCCCATTTTGGAAACACAATGTTTTCAGACACTTTTCCCCACATTTCCTAAATTCCCAGATTTAGGCCTAATCCCTTGCCAACGAAAAAAAGACACAGGGTTATAGAGGGCAACATAGTCCACTTGAAGTCACTTTCTGCTTTCCATTTCCATTAGAAGGATTTTATTTCAACAAGGTACTCTCGAGGCTCTGACCACACTTCTTTCGTTTATTGTCAATGAAATTGACATTTTTATTGCACACACAGATGTATCACTTACCAAGTAGGAGATGAGCCACTCCGGTGGGATGACCTGGACAGTGGTAGGTGGCCCTACAGAATATTATTGGGTGTCTCTTTTGGTGGTAGTAAACCCTTTTGTCAATAAACAAACTAATTGCAAAACTTGAATCATCCTATGATGCACCCAGTTGAACAATTTATGTCCTTGAGGACAGAGCCCAATATGAGAAGCTTGATACTATTGTCAAAAGAAAATAATTGGCCAACGTTGGTGGCTTTTTACGTAAGTATCACCGTCAGGGCTGTAAGGCTGTGACAAGGAGCTTCATCAGCATCAGCTCCCACCATGCCATCGGTTGCTCCAGAAATCTCCCGCTACCACAGCCATAGCTCCTGATGAATCCACCTCTTCAGCTCCACACCCGCTCCTAGGCCCAAAGCAGCAACTGCAGAATGCTCAGGTCGCCACTTGGGGATTAAGTATTTACGTCCGTCTGTCCCGTTTGCCACTGCCTACACCACAGCATTACACCGACGCCGCCTCTCCACTTTGTATACTGTAAGTCTTTTGAATAAACTTGAAAAATTCATGATTTATTTCCCCTTCCTGTGTGTGCACATCTGGGATCTCAGCAAAGATTGGGGAGTACATGTTCCCCTGGTGGTACTAGTATGGCAGAACACTGATATTAGTGGTAGATACTCAAGATTGCAAAGTGCTGGTATTGCCAGTCATACTCGAGATTGCCTCTGTCCAATTTGTGAACAAGTTAAGCTAAGTCTCCCCACTATTTTTTTGATCCTCGCTCCATTGTCTGAAGTAATCAGTCAACTAAGCTTTACGACATTTCTTTCGCAGTTAAAAAGTATATTCAACCAGTTATGTGAGTCTCCACCTGTATTTATGGGAATTTAGGTTAGGGTTGAACTAGGCAAGTCTGATCTTTCCTCACTATTTACTGCATTGAAAGGACATTTTACAACATTTTTTTTTGCAGTTAAAAGGTATGTCCAATGAGTACGCGAGTCCCTGCCTATATTTCTAGGTATTTAGGTTAGGGATTGGAGTGGGTACGTTCAATCATTTGCCATTATTCAGTGCATTGCACTGAAGAGAATATTTGGAGCTCTAAACTCGACCCCCCCTCCCCCAGTTCTTAGGTATTTGCTCTTGATATTCACCCACCCGATACCTTTGACATGCCTCCCATTCCCGAAGCACTTACAACAGAAGAGGGATTCGTTCCAATAACACAAACTGCTTCTTCTCTCCATGTGAGTTCCCATTGTCTTTCTTTTCTTTCCTGTTTGGGGCCACTTACATATGTGCTGCAGGCAGCGAGCATCCTGTCCAAGCCCATCATGCAATGTGGGGGAGAAATAAAGGTGATTCGTTCAGCCTATCGATCAATCACCTTGAATTTATACATGCACATTTAGGTTAATATGAAGATGCTGCTCCTTAACGACCAGCAGCACAACAAAATCCAAGGACGTTATGAAGCATGTACCCATTTCCATCAATTATTCGACAATGATCTGTCTTCGCAGCAAGCTGCAACAGACATTTTAAGAGATCAAGGACTTGTACTTGAAAATCTAGATGATTTGGGGAATGGCTGGAGCAAGCGATGGAGCACTTGTGAAGGCACAGGACCAAAGCAGTATGTTCGTGCTCTTATGCAGTGGTATGAGTATATGGCTTCTTTGTAGAGAATAAATTTCCTTATACTGGTCTATTTCTAAATTGAAGCCAATGTGGAACATGTACACATGCACTCAAAGAGAGATATAATAAACATTGCAAAGTCCTTGGTCTTGAAACCAGCAAAAAAGAGTGGCAGCGGAAAGCACTGTACGACTTTATGGGATGTCTCGCTCATCTCAACATCACATATCAGACACTAGATTATACAGTGCGATGAGTGACAGGTGTTCTGCCACATAACGAAGCCTGCCACCAACAAAGCATGAAATGTCCACCTCCTGTCCCACTACATGACCACATTTGGCAAGTTGCACTACAGCAACTCAATGATGGTGCTTCATGAGTAGTATTTTTCACATGAACAAATAATTCTCACTTGCCCCCTTGCTCAGTATTGCTGCAATTCAAACTCGTAATGTAAAACTATTCTGGGATAAATTGTATAATGGCCAGCAGATGCTTGATCCACAAACAGCCAATGTTCGCTACAAATTTCTACCCTCAGATTCCACTTGGCTTTATCGAAAATTCTCTCAGTTACACGGAATAGATATGGAGCAGCCTCCACAATACAATATTGATGATTGGCTCAATCCTAAATCTGCTGCATATAACCAAGAACTAGCAGCCGCAGTCTTTCATTACCAAGCCTGTGCAGAACAGCATGATCATCTTTGTATATGCATACAGACATCGGATATGAAAGAGGCTTCATGGGAGTATGCACACCAGAAGCAAGTGATTTTAGATGGGACCTTTGGGGTCTGCGAAAGTTGTGTTCTTCTTTTCGTTGCCTTAGGGATTGATGAAAGTGGGAAAGGTGTCCCACTCACCATGTTTCTATTTTCTGCACCTACAGGAACCAAGGCCACACAAGCAGGATATGATATATTCATCCTCTATCAGCTTCTCAAGGAATGGCGAGATTCCCTCGGTTGTTGGAATGGTGTGGCATTCAAACCACTGGTTGCCATCACAGACACAGATACAAAGGAATGCAGGGTGTTAACTCTCTTATGGCCAGACATATGGCTACTACTCTGCAAATTCCATGTCCGGCAATGCTGGAGCAACCAGCGTAAAAAGGTCATTCACATGGGGCAAGGGATTAATTTCCCCAAGCAACAGGTCCGGACAAGGCTTCATGTGTTAGAGGACCAGTGAGTTGGCAATCCAATTCAGGATCTATCCCAACTAAAATACTACACAGACTCCTGGCTTCTGTTGAACATGATGCTGCTATAGCCCTTGTTGAAGACAAGAAGCAGGTATTAAACTCACTCAAATGGCAGCAAGGAATCAATGTGGCTGCAAATGCAGGCTTAAGTTTTCTAAAATACCTTATGGAAACATGGTTGCTGGTCTCACTTTGGCTTGGCTGGTCGCAACAGGGTTGCATGCAAGCATCTCAGATCCTCTGGATCCCAGTTGAAGGTGTAATACCTACTACAAATCACTTGGAAGCTTTCAATGGTGTTCTCAAGCATAAATACATTCCTCAATGGCCGCATGGTGGCAAGCGCCTGCGACTAGATCTCTTTGTCTACCTCCTTATCATGCAAATTCTCCCAGGAATGTTTGCTCTTCGTAGCACACAAGATGAATACTACTCATGGATGACTGAGCGATTTTGGGCTGATGCCAGAGGTGTTGATTTGGTGGCTGCATGCCAAAAACTTGCACCAGCAGCTCAGCTCCCTCCAGCACCACAACTGCCTGTGGCCTGGTGGACAGCAGACCATTAGAACATGCATTGCAATGAAGCTGCCTACATAATCAATCAATCACAAATATACGACATTCGTTGGCATGATTTATATACTCTTGAAGGTACCTGCACAAGCAGTACTGCTGATATTCAAATGCAGGGACATCCATGTTACAAGCTGTGCCTCAGTGTATATGGCTGGGCTTGCTGCTCATGTGTATACTTCAATCACAACCAAGGCACATGCAAACACCTATGGGCTATGTGAAGCATTCTTCCCAAATTAGTGGCTGCCAAAACACTCTCTGCATCTCCTTACGCATTTTGTTTCCCTGCCACTGAAGTTGAGGCCTGTGAAATATATATATCATGCTTTGGAGCACCAAGACCGCCCCCAGTCCAAGCTCCCAGGGCCATGCCACTGTCAGATGCCAGTCTTATCACCCAACCATCTATATCAGCTTGTGAACAACAACTTGAAGCCATAATCAAATGAAGCCAGGCATGGTTGCTCAACACAGCTGAGGTTGAACTTATGCCAGGAGATATTGATGAGCCAGGCTCTGAATCGCATGAAGATAACAGAAGTGAGTCTGGCGAAGACATACCCATTTCTGCATCAACAGTACGTAGTTTCAGAATTCACCCAGTGATTCAGAACTAATATTGTTGGGGTCAATCATAATCAGCAGGGAATTAACTTGCAATTACGGGCTAAAGTCCAACGAATTGCTCAAACTGTTCTGCCACATCTGCATGGTCTCGCATCCACACTCGATGATGGGACTGTTCATTCAACTGAAATACTGGTGAGTGAAGAACTTGAAGAGCTTCATGATGTGTGCGCAAAGCTACATGGAGATCTGGGTTGACTTATGGGTAAGGTCGGCTCAATTCCAATCACACCTGTGTCACGGAACCCCTTCCCTTCACAAAATGTATGTCTGACACCTAGCACTCATTCTAGAACACTGACACTCCAATTGTTGTTATAATAGGCATTTGGGAGACTCCTTGATGGCCAACCTGAGACCTCTCACGTGAAACGATTACTTGCCCCATCTCCCAAACGTTGGCAGAATCGCAAGCAATCACACGCCGAGTATTAAAATTTACTTACTTTCATTTGTCCCTCAAGCAACATAGTTCAATGCTTGCTGTCGATGTCACTGTGTGAAACCCTAAGATAGTGGTAGATAGCTCTTACTCAATGGAAATCTGCCATGCACTCCTTAAAACATTAGATTGATTTGCAACCAAGAAACACTTCCGTGTAATTATTTACATGCAAAGATGATTTAAAACAAGAAATAGCAAGCAGATTCAAGCAAGATGGGTGTGAGGGGTTGCCAGAATGCCAGGTATGTCAACATACAGCCACTGCGAGCATTTTGGACCATGGTTGTAATGCAGGGATTCTTTCGTAAAGAATCGCCCGCAGTTGCATTGATAAAAAGATTGCCAAAACGACACTGGGGTGATGCCTATGTCAGAGGATAGAAGCTGCAACACTTCCTCCAAAAAGGCACCCCTCAGTGCCAGGATGTGCCGGTTGTATGTATATACACGGCTTGCATCAGGGGGATCCCATAGACAAGCCATGTCCCCATATAATCACTCTCCCAAGTATAGTAGATGAGAGCTTTGGACATAAAAAAGAAATATAAAAGTGGTA
The DNA here is from genome assembly GCA_015039355.1 of Ramaria rubella. Classification (NCBI taxonomy): domain Eukaryota; kingdom Fungi; phylum Basidiomycota; class Agaricomycetes; order Gomphales; family Gomphaceae; genus Ramaria; species Ramaria rubella. The sequence continues at coordinate 74,822 of MU134435.1, read as the reverse complement.
CCTGGGAGGATACGGACAGTTTCAAAGAGGTTCTGTTGAGAACACGGGGTAGTGTCGGTACTCGTGCTGCCCATGGCTATTTCAAACTTGATCAGTAACAGTTTATATACAAAATTTGAGCTGAATTGGACTTACTTGTGTGAGGCCTAGTGCCCTGGTTTTCCAAGGCCAGTTGGTTAGACAGTGGTGCTGTAGACATCGGTGCTGTAGATGATGCCGGTACAGAAGGTCCTGTATTCATGGGGCTGGCAGATTGAGTGCTAGTGGTGGATGCCAATGGGAGGTGTGGGATAGTGAATGAGGACGGAGACTTGTGGGTTGAGGATCCAGATCCTACGAGAAAAGGATTGTTGTGTTTACTTTCCAGACGAGCCCTTTTTTTGTTAGGACTTGGAGTTTTTGTGACTGCAGCACAATAAGGTTCCAGCGTATAAAATTTGATCTGCAAAACTCACCACCTCCAAATCCACGCCCTCTCCCTTTTCCAGTGTAAGGAGGAGGAGAGCCTGGTGCGTGAGATGAAGAACCTTGGCTGGGGCCGGTGACACCCCTGTGGTCTGAGAATCACTCTCATTTAGTTATTCTACAAAGATTAAATTAAAATACTTACGGTTGATGTCCCTGACCGTTTTCAGCACACAGCAATTATCAAATGCAGGAATACCTGTAAATAAAAAAACTCAGCACTTCAAGAATGCCTGAAGGAAAGTAACATACCGGAACCCTTGTCAAAAGATGGCCTCTCCTCATAGCTTTGAGAAGGCATATCAGGATACCTCTCAAGTAAATCTGACAAACAAACAAATTTTATTAGCCACAATTAAGATAAAACCAGAGACGAATGCTCCATGTATTGCAGCCCAGGCCTTTTTTGACACATGCCGCTGCAACTTTCCCAGCAAATCGCCCTGTTTGTACCACCCAAATGTGGTAGGGAGGGTGGATATCAGGGTTCGTCTCCTGCATCGCGCAAGGACACTGTGGTCATGATATATAAAGGTTTTCGAAGGCCTGAGGCAGCTCGAAGTCCACATACAATTGTCCATCAGGGTGAGCCGGCCTTCACACATATGTTAGGGCATGAAATAATCCTCCAAGGGAGATAGAACACTTACCAAAACCAGGCCTGCTCCCCCTCACAGCTCCATGTGAGCATCATTTTTGCATTTTGAATGTGATCACGGCAAGGCCTGAACGTCTCGAGACAAAGCAGTGCACTCTCGTCGACTTGGGTACATACATTTGAAGGAGAATATGGAGACCCAGGAATTGTTAAACCTTGAGGTCGAGAGGGAGTAGAATATTCTGACATGACGGGAGATGGGGAACAATTTTCATGTTCGGGCAAGCTAGGGAAAGACATGTAGCAGTGCGAGGGTAACTGCCTCCCATCTGTTGAAAGGCTTCTTAAATAGCACAAATATGGATAATATGCACACCTTTTATGTAAATCAAATTCTTGACGTCTTTTGGCTTTGCACAATGACCACTGGGGGAACATGGGAAATAGGTACCTCCCAATCTTAGATTCATAGCTTTGCTGAGATCCTAGATATGCACACAAAAAGAAGGAAAATATATCACGATGCTTTCAAGTGTATTCAAAAGACTTACAGTATACAAAGTGGAGAGGCGGCATCAGTGTAATGCTGTGGTGTAGGCAGTGGCAAACAGGATGGACGGACGTAAATACTTAATCCCCGAGTGGTGACCTGAGTGTTCCGCAGTTGCTGCTTCAGGTCTAGGAGCGGGTGTGGAGCGGGTGTGGAGCAGGTGTGGAGCTGAAGAGGTAGATTCATCGGGAGCTATGGCTGTGGTAGTGGGAGATTGTCGCAAAAATCAAAAAAGCGTCGGCAGGCCTAGTGGTCTGACAAAACCTGTCCAGGTCCCTGCCAGGTCTCCACCAGCCTAGCAGGACCCTTAGTAGGTTATCCCAGACCTGGCCTGTGCCTGGTGAGGACCTGGCGAGGTTCTGATGAGGCCGAGTGAGGTCTTAAGTCTTGAATTGATTTATATCAAGTTTTATAAAGATGTAGAATGTTCAATAATTAATATACAAGTCTGTCATTTAAAAAAAACGTAAGAATGCATCACCATCAACTAAGTCGTTGAGATAATACCGTCTGACCTTCTTCTCAAAGGTCAGAATCACATGACAACCGCGTAGTAGATACTTCAGCATTATGAAGCAATAGTTCTTTTCTTCTACAATGGTGCAGCCCTCCCACTTCGTGGCAGGAATCTAAGCACTTGGATGGAGGATGCGAATCAAAGCGAGATCAGACTGCTTTCCTGAGCTGTCTTCACAAGAAAACACGTATTGCAGTCGCCCGAAGGTCATGGGTTCCGTGTTGATTACTACACAATCATAGCACTCACGGCCATAGAAGCACAGATTACATCGCAGAATGTCTTGCTTCACTGTCCAATCTTCCAGAGACCGGTAGTTTAAGTAAATGCATTGATAAGGAGTAATCTGAACAATAATTAGTAAATTATATTTTCTGATCTGATTCAGATGCGTGCCTTCAGGTCCCCTGAAGGACAGGATTCTTCTGGCAAAGTCTCAGCAAGGAATGTCTGCAAATGCGACTCAAAGCGTCGAAAGGCTGGAATTCCAATTTTTTGCTCCTGTACTTGGTGAGCATAAACTTTCTTTTGACAGGCACCAAGACACTGGGAACATGATACAAAATGTACCAAGAGAAAAGCGTGGGAAAATTGTGCAAAAAGATGGAATTTTGACACCATTTGTATGGTGAGAAAATTGAAAACATAGTGTGTTTTTGGTCAACATTTGTTTGGGGTGCAGATGTTGAACAAAGTTAGGATTTGATTGGGGTGAAAATTAGGAATTTGCATCAGATTTGTGCCCCACACAATTCAAGGCATTTTTGTCAATTTTATCATGATTTTCACACCCAAGCATTTTGTAAACAAAGTTACAATTTTCCCAGGGAGAAAATTGAGAACAAAGAGGAAATTGCATACAATTTTCCTGCAATTTCCCTTTTGTTCTCAATCTTCTCCCTGGAAAAAATGTAATTTTGCCCACAAAATGCTTGGGTGTGAAAATTGTGATAAATTTAACAACAAATCTGTGGCAAATTCCTAATTTCCACCCCAATCAAATCTTAACATTGGTCAACATCTGCACCCCAAACAAATATTGACCAAAAAAACACTATGTTTTCAAATTTCCCACCATTTTCCCACCATACAAATGGTGCCAAATTTCGATCTTTTTTCACAATTTTCCCATGCTTTTCTCTAGGCACATTTTGTGTCATGTCTCCGGTGAGAGCCCAGTGCTGGTCAGAGTGCTCCGGCTCAGGTGGTGGTTCACCGTCATCGGTAGCATTTTCTGCTGCAGACGCCTGCTGAAGCCGTTTATCATGTAAATCAATAGCTGTTCGAATGCAGGCCATTGCTTCTTGATTTTCATCAATGCGTACCATCTGTATCCAGCAATCAATAATAAATCGTTTGTTTAACTTGGTAGAAAATAAATGTTACCTGCTGTTCCGTATCTCTAAAATTGGTCTGGTCATAGGCTTGCTGCACTTCTTGCTGGAAACCTTCGCCTGGGTGTGTAGTATAATTTTCCATTGCTCCCTTTCGTCGCAGGTCCTCAGCGAGGTGTGTGAGGCCAAGGTGCTTGGGGTAGTTGTAGTTCTTGCCGTATTCCTTCGTGATGTGCTATGTAGAAGTGATTAGAGACATAATAGCTTCGAAAATTAATTAAAAGATGTACTGCACAATATTGTTCATACTTGGCAACGCACTTTGAGATGTATTGGATTTGCAGCTCTGTAATGGCACGCAGTCTGGCGATCATACGAAGACATGCACATATGCGTATGCAATGTACAAGGCTAGAATTCCGAGGCATTAGATTGACAAGGCAGGGTAGAATGCACTGCGTTAATAACAGAAGGTCAATCAATGTGATTTAAATACAAAACAACATTGTTTCCGACCTTGAGAATATCACAATAGCTGTTACCATCTGCAAAATCTGTGGTTGAGACGGCATTAAAATGTTTCAGTCCTCGCCATCGTGGCATCTGATGCATGCTACACATCTTGGTTAGTAGCCAAGATCGGTAAGGTTTAAACTAATTACAACTTACTTCTTTGCAAGACAAGTCCAGTCAGCTGGACTGAGGATCTCAAGTGTGAGAGGCCATTGGTGTTTCCCCCATTCTCCAGAGTCGAAGGTGTGCAGCATGTCCCATGAGAAGGCATGATATGGGTTGTAATTACACACTCGCCAGAAGAAGTTCTATTCATACATCAAATTTAAGTAGTTTTGCTATGTCGTCGCTTAGAACATACCTTTATAAGGTGTAGACCCACATTTCTCAACATATCTTCAGCGGCAGCATGTGAGGCGGTGTTTCAAGCTTGGAGGTACACTTCTTGCATGCTCTTTCGGGTTCATGGAGTGAATTGCTTGGTGAGCAGGTGAAGAAATTCCTTCAAGACGAGGCACCGGGAACATGAATGCTTAGCTTAGGCACCTCGAGTGCTGCAAGTAGCGCAAGCTTCTTCCCCATCAACAGATTGGACTAAAAAACCAGGATATGTTACTCAGGTGATGTCATCCCCGCAGGTGACGGTTTCCCCAGAGCGTGAGCGTCTCTTGATGGAACGAAATATTACTGCTAGGACCTTATGATATACCTCTCACTTGAACTGAGCGAGTTTCACTGAATCGGCACTATCATTCTCACTGCCAGCATCCTTGTTCGAATTTCCAACCTACGGTGTACTGGAATTAGCAGGAATTGATTCGAAAAACAGAATATGTACGAACTACAGGCATATAACCTACCAGTACGCCCCCACCATTTCCAGAGCCGTTCCGAATGTGGCTTGGCAAGAACGCCGGACGTAGTATAATAGGGTGCTTTGTGATGGTCTTCGAAACATTGCTCTTATCTAACCAAAGATGGAGGGGAAGGAAGCAATGAGGAAGACCTGTTTCTTGAGGCAAACCATCCTAGGCAATCATTAGATAACAAGGTGATAAATTAATGATGCACCTACCTGAACTTCCCACCATTCCGATCCTGTATTGAGTTCATCGAAGAGGCGCGTGATTCTCAGTCCATCATGAAGGTACTTCTCCACTGGATACCACATGATCAATTCACATAGCATACTGTCTGTTAAAATGTTGAGTAGCCATTCCCAAGGATCTTAGAACTTGAACCGAAATGTATGTGTCTTCCCCTGGTATTCATGCGTAACTTCGCCATCTTGAAACTTCAAATGAAGTTTGAATTGGAAGAATTAGAAAGTTAAATGCAAAGGTTAAATGCAATACACACCTGAACACCAAATTTATGTGCTGTGGCAAGAGAATTTTGCAGGTCCTTATTATTGCGTAACGTGAGATGCATTTGGGTAGCCCAGCGACCCTGATATCCATCTAAGAGTTTATTTACCGTCTCTGCACAAAAACCTTGTGTTACTGCTTCCTCAGCAAATTCGAAATCGGCACGGTTGCAGAATGGTGCCCACGGCTTGCCATTGCAATTGCAAACATTTTGGGGAGAACGGTTATGCTGGGTGGTCGAGATGGATTGATCCAGGGGGATCATGGTAGCAGCAGAATTTCCACTGTGGGGATGATGAATTACCTCGATATAATGGTTTGATATGGGGCCGAGTGAGGGTGATCTCGAATCGTTTACAGCACCTGCGCCTTCATCCTCAGATTCCGGAGAGGTACTTCTTTTCAATTTTTGTGCCTGTAACCTATCATCTAATATCGTCATGTGTCAGGTCTTGCCGTGCTGAGAGGTTGGTGCTCATGGTGGCTCACTTTCATCCAGGAGGTAATCGGTGTAATTTATTTGAGACAATGCTTGTTGACCATCTATTTTGGGAGTTAGCATTATTATATGCATGTGGATGATGTACCCTTTTCACCTGAAGACTCTTGGACTCCTGCATCAGTAACCAACACCGCCCGATTCTTGTGCTTACATTTGCACGACTCCTGATGCCTGTCGAATCCCCGATAGTTCCGAGCGTGTGAGCACCACCTGCACCAACGTTGGTCTGCAGCGAGATCAATGCCTGGTGGACCTGAACTTGAAGGCATAGTCGCACAAGGGATGTGTTTAGCACGTGATTTTAAGTAATGACATCACCTTGGTTTCCACTCGCACCTGACATCATACTACCTGCGCAAGACCAATGTCAAAGACATGCCACGTAATAGAAATCGCAACACAATTTTATCATCGGATGAAATAAATGCCAGTGATGTGTTTATGTCTTCCAGTGACAAGGAGAATGGCCCTTTGGAGCTGTCACCAAATGCATCTCCACAGTCTGTCAGGAAGGTAAGCCAAAGGATGCATATATTGAAAGATAGTTATCATGAAGTTGAATGCAGGCCTTTCATGCAATCCAAGCTACCAATAACACACTCCAGGTCAAACTTGGAAACAAGCGAAAGGAGCTTGCTGACGTAAATAATGAACAGCCCGAGTCTCACAAAAGAACACGACATAGGACATGTATGTCAAACAATGAACAACGATTGGAATTAGAGACGGCTGCACATAAATTTACTTACATGGCAATGCTGTGGCTGCGAAACCCCGAACGTACATTCAAATTGGCCGTGGATCCAAGCTATGACCCAGCCAAACATTTTGCAACCTCTGAGCTCAAATTGCAGGGCCAACTTGCTGACCTACGGGAGATCATCCCAGCGAAGTTTTATGAGGATTTTAGTGGAGATGTACTTTGGAACAATGTAAGTCCCATTAATGCATGGTAATTAATTATCTAAACTGCTTAAATTTGAGTTTAAATCATCTATGAGTCAGCAATGCTCCAACGGGAGCACTCGTATTTGTCGTGAGGCAGGAACAGCAATTTTCAAGTGCCTCGACGAAGATATTAGTGATTCCTTTCAACACCACGAAAAATTTAAGGAGCTCATTGGTTGGACTGCCGATGCCAACAGAAGTGGAAGATATAAAGCGCTGGCACCTATCCTATACAAGGATTACCAGGGCTGGCACGACAAGAGTACTATATTTCTAAACCTGATACTGTTTTGGGTGCGTAATTTTGAATCTTTTACTTACATATCTCATCTTGTGACCCAGACATACTCAGTGCTTGTTTGCAGCCCTTCGTCTGTGAAGGGGCGAAGCATTACAAGCAGCTGCTCCACCCTAGAAGAAGTGTGGGGAGTGGACACTATTACTCCGGGTGCAATTGCAGCAGCAGCAATATTTGTGAGTTCTTCCCGCCGTTCTCTTCTACAGCGTATTAAGATTTAAATGTAATCCCAGGCACATTTTGCCCTTTTGGCCAATATTCAATTACAGCCAACTGGTGCCTCAACATGTATTCTGTATCAAGAGAACTTCGAACATTACTTAAAGTATCTCACAGACGGGCTCTTAAAGAAGAAAGCATTGGTTATAGCAATTTTTCGTTCCTGGAATCAAGAATTCTATCCTCATACCACCCCCGAAACGAATAATACTGGGGAGGCAGATGACAAGAGCATGCAAGAGGCACTTGCCGATTTAGAAGCTGATGATGAAGTTGAAGGGTCTACAGGAAATGTTAGTGACTCAGGGAATGAACGTCATAACCCTGGGCCCGACACTCGGAACCAAGAGAGCACAGAGGTGCGTATTATGAACTAATATTCTCAAAAATATACTAATTGTTTCGAAGCATGACCCTGGCGTACAAGAAGAAGACAGCTTATCCCGTGCCGATGAGTGACATGGGCATGAACTGGAGCGAGAATCTTCTAGCAGCCTCACCGACGTCAATTCAAATTCGGCAATTCCCCAGTCAACAGGCAATTACCAGACCTATGTGAGTGTAGCCACATCAGCTTCTGGTCCAACATCCCAGCGTTGGACCTCAGCGCGCACAGCGAAGTTCAATGAAAAGAACCAGAGGGAGGGCATGCAAACAGAGAAAAGAGCAAGACCTAGTTCCTCTACCGCTGTGCAGAAGAAGAGGAAGAAAAACTTGAGGGTTTGAGCAGAATGTATTAGTCATATTTACAATGAAATTTTTTCTTGCCTTGTCATTGATTTTAATGTCCATTTATGATTGGCCAAAAAAAATACATTTAGATTCAGATTCAGATGCAATGTTATTATAATACAAAGTCTACTTTGCGAGGGCCTCAGCGAGCTGCTCAGCCACTTTGAGCTGAGCAGCGGTCTGCTCCATTTGTACCTTGATTGTTTCTTTGTATATCTCTTTGATTTTGCAAACCTCTTCTAGTAGTTTCTGAAGCTGACTGTTCTCACCTACCATATCATCATCTACATACTGGCATTTAGCAGGGGGCTCCAACAACGAGATGTCTTCGTCTTTGGAACGCTGACGACGAGAAGGGCCCACTATTGATACACTCTCAGGATCCGAAATGGGTTCAATAATATCCTAAACGAGAAACTGAGTTCAGAACTGTTATATTATAATGGGCAAGTTTACTCACAATGCTGCGCGTGTGTTTCTTCTGTGTGCAGGTGGGTTCCATGACATCTACCACATCATCTGAGCTTAATTCAGCGGTACTCTAAATGGAAACATGAGTTGTGAATAGCTGTTAATAGACAGGTTTACTCACAATGCTGGACCTTCCTTGCTTCTGCGGCGCACAAGGTGACCCACTGGATCAATCGGCGAGTCCTCAAAAATGCTAGATAATTGACTCACTTGAAGTTGTTCAAGTCTCTCAAGATGCTTCATTGTCGAAGTATAGTTCCTAACAGGGTCGTCAAACGGTACATCTCTATTATACCTGGCCATATATTCTTGCTGATCACAGTTAGGAAATGGGGAAGTCCCATCAGCCTGTGGGTGGGCAGTGCGGTATTCGAGGTCAAAGTCATATGCCTCATAGTCACTAGGAACTAGGGAAGGAGGGCTGTCCACACACTTCTGCATCAGGGTTGTTGATGAATTTCTGGTGGGTGATACGTTCGTTCGTTCGTTGAGCATTATGGTTGCAGTAGACCATCTACCTATGACGTCGTTGGTTGAATCTTATCAGTTAGTGTCATGATGTGACTTTACAACTCCGCTAAACATGTTCACTCCCACCATACAGATGCAACTACTGTCCCTCTGTCAGAGGATATGGATGTAACAATTATTATTCTATGTATTTCAATTTACTGAACAATAAGTGTAATTTTACTGTCCACACTCATCCCCTGTCTACAGTTTTACTATTGAATCAGTGGTCCTCAAAGATTTGTTGAAACCAGCATGAAGATGGTATGGACCCTGCCTTTAATTAAACATATGAACATCTGTACTCACCTATAAAAGTTTTAATCAGAGCCTTGGCTAAAAATATATCACCTCAAATGTTTCTCTAAGGAATGTCAGAATTGGTTGGAACAACGATATGGGGAATGTTTAAAAATGCCAACTTACAGCTTGTTGATGAAATATGTATGCCATATTTTCCTCCTGTGCGATAAACCTTCTAATGAATACCCCCCCAGCATATGTCAGTAAGTACATTTCCATAGACACCCCCCTTTTTTTCTTTCATATGGCCACACCGTAATACATTTCATCTTCCTCTTCCCCAGGATTATTCTGGAGGAATTTGCTTGCACTAGGAATCTCTGGCTGTTGCATATCAGCCATCATGATCCCGGGGGTCTCCGATGCTCCCTCCAAGTCTGTCATGGTCTCATGGGCCGCTGTGTGCAAGCTATACACCACATGAATAAATTTGACAACCGGGGGACTTGAGAAATCCCACCGTGAGTGATTTTTAACAAACGCATGAACATTTTACTCACAGAAATACAAGAGTGGTGCCCGCGACCACCATGATCGGTTTAATAGTGTTTGGGATGCGCGACTCCAGGGAGATATCAAGGATGGTCCCGACTAAAGCCAAACCAGTACCAGTTGCGGTGGTCAATACAAGGATGATTTTGGTTTTGTAAGCCATCTTTCGATCGGCGGTAGTAGGTGGTGGTAAGTGCTGGTGGTATTACCGATGACTGTTGTTTGTGCACGCGCAAATGTTCAACTGAATTTAAATTCCGAGGTGTCGCGCCATACTGTCGCTTGCTGGCATTGGACAAGCAAACCGATTGCATGACACCCAACAACAAGACCCTAACAGTTCCCGCAGGCTGGACTCAAGTCAAGGTCACCCACCATTTGCATCTTGGCCAGTCTTTGAGTACTTGCTCCAGCTTCTGACGACAACAAAGAGCTTGATGAGGAAAACATGCCATAAGAGGAGACACAGGATGACATGAAGTTGGCTGTAATCCAGGAGTATGGGTTTCTACATTGTTGACTTTACCGACATCTCATCACTCATAAAATGGTATAGATTCAAAAATACGAAGCTTTCGAAATCTGCACAAAAGCACACGGCAAAAGCTGCTCGGGTGCAGCAGCAACGGCATGATAAAAGAGCGTTGACAGGCACGCATGAAAACCAATTGTTGACACCTTGGACACAATGAAGATAATGATTTTTCAATAGATCAGCCAGTCATTGCCATGGTTGGTTTTCCCTCTTGCCATGGTATGATCATGCAACCTGATAATGTCTTTTTGAATAGTCTAACATTGCTGAAGCTGGCTCTGTAAGTTTAAGTGGCTTTACTGGCAAACTACGTCACTGACACACTGCTACAGCTTACTATGGAATGGGGAATGCTTTCGAAATATACTGGAAATGATACATTCCAAACCTTAGCTGAAGGCTCGGTTAGACATATGGCACAGCTGACACCACCTCTACCTGGTTTTGCTACCCAAGGCATTGATCTGTCCACAGGAGAATTCATGGGCGTGTACGTCAGCTGGGGTGGAGGCTCTGATTCGTATTTTGAGTACCTGCTCAAGTATTCACAACTTAACCTTGAAAGCCGACCCACTCTTTATCCAAACATGGCAAATGGCAGTAGACCCCTCGATCAAATTCCTGCTCAAGGAGTCTACTGTAGGTGATTGGACTTATCTTGCAGATATGGAGGATGACCGGCAGATCCGTCACATCGGTTCTCATCTCACCTGTTTACACGGTGGAAACTGGATTCTTGGAGGTCAGCTCCTTAAGAACCAGATGATTGTTGACATCGGCCTTAAACTTGTTGATGCGTGTTTCATGTTGATGCATGTTTCAATACATATGCTAGCACAGTGTACGTTCCTCGATTGGCTGATCTAGCACACCTCTAACATTCACATACACTCAGTACAAAGATCGGACCAGAGGTCTTTGGGTTTATCAGCAAAATTAACGGACATCCTCCCAACGGAACGGATGATGGTTCGTTTACCAAAGATCCCATCACACCGGCGGACATTGCTTTCAACAACAAACATGGCTTCTACATCTTCGATGGAGGCTCTGACTACATTCTGCATCCTGAAGTGCTCGAGTCGAACTTCTATGCGTGGCATGTCACTGGCAACATGAAATACCTCGACAACGCCCAGAGCGCCATAGATAGCTATCTTAAGTTCCTTGTTGTCCCAGGTGGCAAAGGTGGTGTGAGTGGTCTCCTTGATGTGAATAATGCCACTGTTACACCAGAGAACCGTGTGGATGAAACTGAGAGTTTCATGTTCGCAGAGGTGATGAAATACCTGTACATTATTTTCGTTCTTCTAGTGGATGCGAGTTGACAACCACCGGTTTTGCAGCTATTTGATCTTTGATGACCCTGAGCACATCTTGCTCGATGAGTACGTGTTCAACACCAAGTGCCATCCTCTGAAAACCCCACCACTTGTCGGACCGTTTGGGTCTAAACCAACCTCCACACAACTTGCCCGGTCGCATGGCATCGTCTGTGTTCTTACCACTCAAGTGCGACGGATGGAGGCGGGTGGCACTTCTTCAATGAGAAGTCGAGGTTAGTAAGGATGAAGCTGGGGAGAAAGTGGTGAAGTTGAGAAGTATAGGATGGAGCCATTGCAAGTCAAAAAACAGAGCAGGCGAGGACAGATCAAGAGACAGCGGTGGCAGAAGAACTGCTCTGGATGTGGAGCTTTGTTAGTGCACCAGAGGTGGAGAGCGACGGCGGCGCTGGAGCCTGGTGTTTGCAGCTGGAGCCTGGGACTGTCGCTACCGGCCTTGAGGGATTGAGGCTTTAAACTTGAGGGCACCGGTTACAGCGAAATGTATAAGACCTGTAATCTTGCTCGACCGACTAATTTAAAAGAAAGGGAACTTCGTTATTGAGGATCATCAAGTTGTAATAGTACAGTATGAGGTGCTTGGTACATTTCGTTGTTACATAGTATCAATGTGAATGGTTTCACATTGGTCGATAACTGTAGCGTATGAGCTCGGTGGGGGGTTCATTGGGGTCACCTGTCAATGTTGAAGATTGCCCCCAACCGCCTCCTGAGGGCTGTTGACCTCTATTACCTGATGGCCTACTCCCCCATCTTTCGCTGCCCAAACCGGGTGCACTACCTGACGGGTGCGCAGACCCTTCGGTTTTAAGGTCCAGTGAGTCCCGATAATTATTGAGTATCCAGCCAGTGGGGGACACCACCTTGGCACTGTGTCATGTAATTTAGATGTTAAAAAACAGTGAAAGAGAAGAATGGGAACAGACATTTCATCGCTCAATCTTTCAAGCAACGTACTTTGTTTCTGCCTTTCTTTGCTCAGTATTTCGAGCATGGCACTTTGTTTCTGCAAGGTCTTCTTCATGTCCACGATGGATGCATCAATCTTGTTGAACCGTTTTTCCGCTGCCTGTGTTGCGCTGGCTATGACCTCTTTAGTAACCATAATATTGTCTTGCATTGCCTGCAAGAGTATGTCTCTATCCTTGGGCACAGCTGTCCCGATGGAAGGATTTGATGAGGTGTAATGTGTGTTGCTAGGCATGTCGATGTGGATAGAGGGGCAAGTGTGGTTCTAAGAGAACGTGTAGTGGTAGCACTCACAAGTGACAGGTCATTGACAGTGATGAGCTGTTTTAAACGAAACAACATTAATTGCACTCTCACGAACATCAGATATGTGGCTCCAAAGTCAAATAACACTCAGTGTAATGAACATCAGATCACATGTGAGCATCCGATGAGGTTTGCTTTCATTGACTATTTAACAAAAGTGCCAAGATCATGTGTCAGTCTAAGCTATCAATGGTAAGAACTTGCTATCATCATGAAGAATTAAACCTTAATAAGTCGTCATACACCCCACCAGCGACACGGTTTGACGCACATCCACAAACTCTTATGCCTGTGTAAAACATTGCTGTATTATGTGACGAAGAAGTCAACAATTTCCAATGTATCTGTAGATTAGTTGGCTAGACACTTGATTATGTAATGTAATTGTTGATGGGTTCATGAGTTTGAATACCACTGGTGACAAAATTTTAAATGGGTTTTCAAATAAAACATATATTCTGTGTCAAGTGACAAAGTCAGGTATATTGAGGTTGGCCATTGTGTGCACTTCACTATAATAACTAATAATGTATACTGTAATAGGTTGGAGTGTGTAGTGGCAATAATAATAATAGATTCATTAGAATAATATGTCTATACTGATAATACTGGTATATGCATAGTTATTATATATGTTGATTCACTTTTCTAAAATTTTGGTTACTTTGGTATATTAGATCACCAAAGTCTGGTATGGCCTGGCCAGGTGCTGGAGATCTGGTGGTCAGGCCACTAGGTGCCAGCGACCTGGCCAGGCCTAGCTTTCCCCATCAACCTGACCAGGCCTAGCAACCCCCCTTCCCTCCTGGCAACATTCTTAGGCCTGATGAGGCCTAAGAATACAATTTCGATTTTTGTGACAATATCTGGAGCGACCGATGGCATGGCGGGAGCCGATGCTGACGAAGCTCCTTGTCACAGCCTTACAGCCCACCGTCAGGAGGTTCACAAAGTGGTAAGCTCGCACGATGATCTGGATTACAGCCTGTTACATACACAGCGGATCATACTTAGTCAATCAGATTATTAATGTTCTGAGCCGCCGACTCGGTTCCAGCGATGATTGTGGGACCCCTCTGTCATTGTTTGCATGGAACAACAGATACAAAAAACATGGCACGGTAAGAGACCAACCCCAACTACTTAAGTAGCTTCGCAGCATGGAATACCAAGCGGATTGCGTGCCACGGTGCCAACGCCCATCCATCGATAAGCTTCACATACCGGTTATTTATCTCATCTAGAAGAACCGGACTGCACACTGGCAGAGAATCAGAAGCTTGGATTAACCCATCCTTGCGCTCAACTTGCCCGCATTCGCACTCCCAACGGGCACTCGTCTCGCACCACCTAGCCTTACGGCAGGTGCAGCGCCTGAGGAGGTTGCATCGGCCTGCAGTCGAGTCGATTTGCTCGTTAATGTCGCTTTAGGAGGAACGCCAGTGAGCGACTTTAGGTTCGATGTCGCTGTAATCACTGCATTTCGTGGATTCGACCCTACAGATCTGGTTGCCTTTGCTTTCGCGTTGATGGTTCCACTAGTCGATGGGGGTACCATTTTCGCCTTTGTAGGATGCGAGGGCTGAGGAAGTACTACAAGATTCTCCTTCTCCGCCACAATGGGTAAAGCGCGGATCTTGCCCTTCTGTTTGGCTGTCAACCGGTTTTCTCCTGTGTTTCCTAAGGACCCCTTCACGTTTCCAATATTATCAAGTGCGCTAGCCACGTTACCGTTCAAATCTGCTCCCGTTCGTTCTCGCAAAGGGCTGGGCTCGTCAACGGGTACTTCCAGTTTAAGCGCCAGATTCCGTCTTGGAAAGCCGCCTAAAGCAGAATTCTTATGAGAAAACTCCACATCGCTATCAACACTATCAGCCTTTTCATCCTCTTCCTGGATTCGAGGCACTGAAGGCGGCGATGGCGGCGAATCTGCGATCATTAAGATCCTAGAGAGCGGGGACGGTCGTGCAGGGCTATAAGCATGTTTCATGTGAGTATTCACCAATGGCCGGGGTGTACGTGGAGAAGGAAATATATGGGGCCGAGGCATGGGCGAGATGGGCAAATGTGCGGGCGTAGCAAGCGGGACTCTGTCAAAACCCGGGACTATCGAGGATGGCACCGGCGGTGCTGAGGGTCCTGGTACCTTCGATGCCGTCAGTGACAAGTCAAGAGGAGTTAAAGATGACGCTGGAGATGGCGGTGGGAGTGTGAACGTAGTTGGTAGGACGAGGGGAAGCGAAGTCCTCATTTCGGCTGCCAGGGTTATCTGAGTGACTACTGGAGGTGAATCTTCTGGTGTGGTAGATCGTTGTAACCCTTCTTCTCTGGAACTCCCAGACCCAACTTGTTGAGACTCTGAGTCGTAAAGAACCTCGAAAGCGGCACCTTCCCTCCTTGCCTTCAGCTTCTTCCCTAATACAGGTGCATCTGGTTGTCTATGGCTGAGGGCTGCCGACGTGCGCTTGGTAATGGTCCTTTTTGATGGTGAACCCAAGACCACTTTGGATCCACTTGCTTTTCGTGGGCGTGCCCGAGGTGACGGCGAGACATTTGCCTTACTGGGTGGAGGAGGGATCATATCGAAATCCTGAACCGGCGTTGGTGGAAGTTCCGCAAGCATCTGTTCTACCGCCCATCTCCGTTTCTCTTCAAGCAACCCCAAACGTTCCTTCTGAAATTGTATTAGAATCAGCAACTCAATGTGACATCGAGTCGGACACACCTCTAAAGATGCTTTCTCCTGTCCGAGTTTCACAGCCGCCTCTGTGAAGCGTGCTCTCTCACTGGCGAGCTCTTTCGCCCGCATATCAAGCCTTTCGCGTAGTTCATCACGTTCGGGTGCACTAATGAGCTCTATACTCATCTCAATGGCCTCCTCGGGGGTGGGGTCCCGCCCAGTGACAAGGCGTTCCGATGCATGAGTTGAGAAACGGTCTATTATTTTCTGTGTTTGAGTAGCGAGGGTACTAGATGACTGGCGGGATTGATCTGACTAGTGTATAAGTAGACGAAACGACACATCGATTAAGAAAGCACCGAGTTCTGTACGGAGGGACTTCACAAGGTCTCTCAGTTTTGTTATTTCTTCTTCATTGTCAGATCCGTCGGCGTTATCGAAAGGGGATGGCGATAGGACAGATATGGCCCCCTGGAGTGCAGACAACAATTCTCGGATTTTGGCGTGCGCATTATCTGGATGTAGCAAAGATGACATTGGGGGTGCAAATACAGCCGTATGTGATAGCGGCGTGGGCTGTAATGTCAAATCCATGTAAGCGACGTCAAGAAAGGAAAGTAAAGTCACCTCTTCAACATTCGAATCGGAGCACTGCTCTCTGAGATTGTACACCACACCTTGCAATGCATTCGCTATGCCCAGAATCACAGACCTGAACCCATCATTTTCCTTCAAGAGTTCTCCCCTCGCTTCCTCAGCCTGCTCTAGTGCCTCTTCCATAAGCCCTTTCCCTTTCAGAGGCTCTTCCACCCCAACCGCATAATTCACGCACTGCAGGCCACTCTGCGCACCAATAAGCTTAGCCTGTGAGTCTAAAACCTTGTTCCAACGCTCCAAGACGCGCTCCACTTCTTTTTCTTTGCGTTTCAACTCATTCTGTGTCGTCGATCGTAAGTATTGGAGCGACGTTCGTGTACGCTGGAGTTCAGCAACCGTTTGCTTATGCGCGGAGACCTCCAAAGCCAGCGATCGTTGTGAGGTACTTTACGTATGAATCAATCAGCTATGACGTCATAAACGGTGACAGATACACATACGCGAGCTTAGACTTGAAGAAGTGCATTTCACGTTCGGCATTAGCACTCCCTTCCACTGCCGTACGATGCATAGACTGTAGACGTTCATATTCATAAGTAAGCGTTCGTAACTTGGAGCCCAGCTCCTCGGTCCTCCCCAGATCCTCCTGTATGCCTTCACATTAGCTCTGAGAGAAATACAGGCAACTTGTTCTCACCATACGCTGGCTCAACAATGCTAAAATACACTTCACAACACGTTCATTGTCATTCACCGCTAAACCATCGAGAGAAATGCCAGGGGAACGCGCAAAGCCATGCGCTACCAACTGGGAGTTGACATACTGCAGGGTCGACGTTGGCTCGTAAACATCAGAGGATAAGAAGGACAATGATATTTCCGAAAGAGAAGCGATACTGTCATCGTGAACTAATTTTGTTGAAGGTCCTGCAAGGCTGGCCATAATGGTGGTGAATAACCAAGAGCCTCAAACACGATCACGTGACAAGTGACCTGTCACGTTAGAGCAAAACTGAATTCAAACTTGCTCATAGTACTTACATATAGCTTCATTACATGAAATGACGTTTGAAATCGAAAATGTAAGGACAGAAAACCCTTTTTGGGTCCTAGCACGAAGAATGTGGTTTGCCTCAAAATTTCCTATACACTACATAATACACTCCACGCTCTGTAGTATTTCGCGGCACTGAGTACTGAGTAACGAGGGTCCAAATATATTTGGTTATGGGTTCTTGCTCGTGGCGTCCTTCGTCGTTTTAATATCTAGTGAGGCCCTGGCACCCTCCACCGGAGTGTCCTATATAGCCTTGGTTTCTGTGACGACTGGAATATCCTTGCAAACTGGGAGGTCAATGGTACCCTCCTTTAGAACAGCAGAGTCCTTAACAATCGCCCCTCTCTTCTGCGACTCCCGCTCTACCCATTCCGCTACCGCAGCCACTGCCTCCCGAGGCCGCTCCTTAAATCGCATCAAATGTCCCTGTAGACTCGCCATGGAAAATTGCCCCGCGGGCACCCCAGCCGCGAACTCCGCAGCGAGTTCGTCTGCCTCCACTTTCGTCAGCTTTGCTCGAAGCGTGACTTTCCCATCTTCCCTTGGCTTCTCCGCCACTTTATCCTCATCCTCGTCCTCGTCCTCATCAACCGGCGGGAAAAAGCATAAGAAAAGTTCTCTCGCCTGCCACTGAGTCGCCTTCTTGAACTCGACATGCACATCCATACGTCCTGGTCGACATAGCGCCTCATCCAGCGATTCATATCGATTTGTCGTCGCGAACAATATCCGTCCCTCCTGAGCTGCAACTCCATCTAGCGCTCCCAGTAGCCCGCTCAGCGTCACACCTTTGGTCTCCGGCTCCTTTGGCGCATTCGGCGGGGCAGGCGGTCCCCCTGACGCAAGAGTAGACTCAGGTGTGGAGGTCGAGCCCGAGACACCGCTTCGTGCAGTCGCGGCGTGGTGGAAGGCGGCGTCAATATCCTCCATAAGGGCGATACTCCGCAGAGGCAACCCGCAGATGAGTTCGTTGAGACTCGAGTCATCAAGCCCTTTTTTAGCGAGGGATACTACATAAATGTCGAGACCTAGTTCGCCGGCAATGCTATGGATTAAGCTGGTTTTACCCGAGCCGGGGACACCATGCTATCCAAGAAGTGAGTTGGGAACGAAGAAAAATTAAAATAGATCCTTACAAGAAGATATCCCCGACGGTAGGGTATCCCTTACCAAAATATGAGTCCCCTCAGAGTAAGGTTAGAACGTAAAGATTTACTTACCTCGGTCAGTATACCATTTTTCAGTAGATAAAAAGTCTTTTGCATCATCTAAGATCATATTTTTCACCTACAAACATTATTAGCACTATTATAACAACACATTGGTCTGCTCACTTCAGGTTCTAACACAATTGACCGGAGAGGTCGTTTCTTCCGCGTCGAGGTTCGATACCACTGGTTATACCTAGAGTCGACACACCAATGGGTATCAATAGACATGCCTGATAACAAGCAACGTACGAATCGGCACCGTAGATCTCTACTGTGTCTTCATCTTCCGCTTTGTAAATCTTTTTCGCGTCAAGGAGGAGCGACCTCAGGACGCGATGATCACGTGTGAAAAGGCTATATACATCGTTAGATGAGATCGACACATCTCAATGAATTAATGGGCACCTGATTTGTAAAGATTCTTCCTTCCTTCCTGACCATGCGTCTCGAGGATCGCTCTGTGATCTGCTGACGGTCATCCACGTGCCTTTGTATCTTAGCCAGTGCTTTGCGCCTGGAGCTTATCAGTACGTAGGACTATACATTCCAAAAAGTACTTACCAAACGCCGGCAGAAACGCCAACTTGCGTTTCGTCTGAAACCCTGCCTCACCCGCGTCCTTTGCCCCACTATCCCCTGGGATCTCAACACCTTTGTGGTGTGTCTGGCCCCAGCTTGCAGTACTTATATGTACCTCACGCGCCTTGGCTAATCGCAGCCTCATTAGAATTGTGCAATAATAAAGAGCCACTGTGGCCACACACCCCAAACACTTTGTTTGGCAAGCCATATCATCATCCACTCTACAGTAGAATTAGGCGCCCTTTAACTTGAGGTTAAAAAAAACACCTACCAAACGTATCATCCGAATTATCAAAATACGCCGTTATAAACCAAGTATTCAAGAACCAATTCCACGCACGATCGGCGAAGCGACGAAAAGTCTCGATGAGACCTCCAATCAAAACGAGCTTCAAGAAATCTTGGTTCTTAAACGCAAGTGAAAGGAGTAAAGAAGGAACAGAGAAGAAAGATAAATCGTGAACGAAGGATGACTCGGCGGTCGTGGCATTGGTGGCATTACTGAGCGAGGGCACTGCCATTTGGGGAGAAACACCTGCAACTTGAGTGGAGGGAGGGAGAAAATCTGCAAGAGCGTTCAGGAGGGCCTGGGACGCCATATCTTGCAGCGCGCAAGGATGGGCGCTGAGCTATAGCACTTTATACACATGCTATCGATATGTAGATGATTCGCCCTGGAATCCTCGCTTTTACGGCAGTATGATTCCACGCTATTGCCTCGAGGCTCGTGAGACGCTGTGCGTATTCACCAAAGAGTCAAAAGCGGAACCGCTCACCACACAGCTTGGAGCCTTGGACGAGTCACGCGCATGGCACGTCACGCATCCAGAAGAGCCCCGACACAGCACTAAGAAGAGAAGCTGGATGAGAGAGGATCTGCAGGGAGGTGAAGAGAAGACGCGAGACTGAATCACTGATGCTTGTGGACTAGGCGGACTTTGAAATATTAAATCATGAAGTATTTGTCAACGCTTTCACGATAAAGACAATGAGTGGCGACCTATCTGCACGCGCCTCGCTCGACCTCACACACGTCCTATGTCAGCTTCATTGTTATGCATCTTAGCTCTCTAACTTATCAACGTTCAACCCTTGCGTAGATGATTCGAACTCTCACGTCTCACTCGCCCTCGCGCTGATCTCGCTCAGCCCCATCCTGCTCATGGTGAGCCCGGCAATAACACGTCTATTCACTTTATTCTGAGTATATCAGCCAGCATATGCCGCAATTGTACTACAGACACGTGAGCTAGTCTTTCTAGAGATGTGGGCAGGCCAACTAGCTTGCGAAGGGATAAGCTGGATGTTAAAACGCGCCATCAAGCAGGACAGACCCGAAGGTTTGATTTTATCTGCATCGTACTTGCTTATGCGCATCCGCCGATGCGTGTTTTACAGAAAGTATTGGTAACGGGTATGGATTCCCGTCATCGCATAGCCAGTGGATGGGGTACTTTGCTTCATTTCTGGCGATGCATCTTTATTTCCGACATCGGTTTACAACGACAGGAAGCTGTATTGTGGATCGCCTATTTAGACTTGGTGTGTATGTTGGGCTAGGGCTATGGGCGGCATCGGTGTGTTATTCTCGGTAAGCGCAAATCCCAACATATTTCTTATGCCTGAGTTAACCCACGCAGATATCACTTAACGTATCATACTCCACACCAAATATTATGGGGTCTAAGTATCGGAATAGCCATAGGTTGTACAGCGTACACTGTATTGGAATTAGTACCCTCACGCTGTCCGCAATCGTGGCTAGGTCAGCTGAAGCGCCGATTACTTGGTAGCCGGCTCGCGACATGGAGCCGATTAAGAGATGGATGGGCGGTCTGGGAAGATGGTGGGAGAGAGGAGGAATGGGAGAGGTGGCGGGTTCAATGGGAGCAGAAGGTCCGAGAGAGGGGGGATACGATGCGCTCGAAACGGACTTGATTCAACGACCTTTCGTGGTGTGGATAACTCTCGCTCAAATTACGTTTATCGAAGCAAATCACACACTGATAGAACTTTTTGGATAGATTTATTATTCTTGTTTCTAGGAATTAGCATGGAACAATGAGTCTCGTGACTCTTGCGACTCTTATCCTCCAATTCGCCTTTTGTTTACAGCTTGTGCCCCGTCGTAGTGCCCACTTCCTCTCCGGGTCCACACTATGCTTCAGGGAAAGCAAGGAAAGCGCTTTATTTCATCTTTTATGGTAAGCTACATCAGGAAAACGAACCAAAGTCTAGGTCTACTATGGCAGGTAGCCGAGACTAGATGTGCTAGCTAGCCTCGGCTACCTGCTATAGTAGACCTAGACTTTGGTTCATTTTCCTGATGTAGTGAAAGCAGCTGCGTCACTTTTCTCAACCCCCAAAGCGCCCTTGGTGGACTTGGGTTACGTGGGCTCAAAACCAGTTCCTTGGCATCCGCTTTGCTGCTCCTCCACTCGGTGGTTTATGCTTCCGCAAGCCCCAACCACCGGCAAAGATTCTGGGTGTCCAAGTAGCAAATGCTTTCGGTCCCATATGTCTCGGTGTCGCCCAGGGACTCACCAACTCCTCGAGCGAGGATTGCTTATTTTTAAATGTCTGGACACCATCGGAAGTCACCCCAACATCTAAGTATGTGTATTTTTTTTATACAGGGCGGAGGATCTCTTGTGAACTCAAATGCAAAAGTGAGCCGCACTGCATCGTGGTTTAATACACCTAAAACCTTATTCTAATCAGTATAATGGCTGATGGTGTTCGTTAACATCAACTATTGAGTTGACCCGTTCGGCTCCTGGCTAACGAGGAAGTTCGCGAGGATGGAGATTTGAATGTGGGCATTCTTGATCAGCGCTTTGCTTTGGAACGAGTACATGAACATATTGACGATGTTAGTTATTGCGTTTTAAAACGTTGAATTGTGTTGTGCCCAGGCAGACATGCTTATTCTGATTATTAAAATAGTTTGGAGGAGAGCCAAACTGCGTCGCGCTCGTTGAAGACAGTGCTGGAGCAGGGGTGTTGCTACTATGCACCTCATTGCACTGTTCGGCGGAGAGCCCACCAATCTTTATTTCACCTTACTTTCTCGCCCAGTTCCATAATTCGGAGCTCGGATGGCAGTTCGATATGTATGCATCCAGGTTAGGATGTAACATACAAACGACCCTCAACTGTTTACGTGCACCTACGTTAGCCTCCCACCGATATCAACGGTGTCAATGACTTGCTCGTGGACCTATCGCTCAGGTTATTCCAAGAGGAAGGATTCATCAAAGCTCCAAATGGTCTTCGAGGACGCATGCTTTTCTGTTAAGTCCAACAGTTTAACCTATTATATTTCGGGTGCCATTTAGGGATGACGCAAACGAGGGGACCATGGTTTCTGCCAATGCGACATCTCCTGAGGAAGTTGCCTGCTTTTTCAATACCCCCAACTCGACATCGCGAACACCGACGAAATCAATGTCCTATATCCATTAGAAGCTCCATTCGCGGAGCATCCAGCATTTTTCCCATCTGCTGCTACGGCGTGGGGTGAGACCACTCTCGTGTGTCCGTGAATCCGAGTCGAGGTGTCTTCGTTGTTTGCAAAGCACACTAAGTCATGGAACTACTGGTCAGTCGTATGTCTCTGGCGCGAAGACGCTCGATAGTGACACTTTCAACCAAATACAACGTACTCACACCCACAGAAATTGCTGCAGGTCTGGGTGTTTCACACACCAGCGAGTTGCCCAATGCCTTCGGACCGGGCAACACTCTCGCAAGATCTAGTCCCCTGGCTTTGATTTCGATAATATCCTGTTAACACCGATCCTCCAGGCATACCAGACGAGTTTTGTTCGTGAATTGGATCCAAACGCCCACCAAGTGGAAGGGTGTACCTTTTTAGTTTTTAGATGGGCAGGTGAATGATACTTGGTGGAGCCTGAGACGGTGCCGCAGAGCCAACTAGATAGGTGTATATTCTGGAAGGGGCAATAAAGATGGAGTAGTAGAAGTGAGCATAACACATCATGAAGAGATGAAAAACAAAATGATAAGATGTTTTTTAAATTCACACTACTAGGAACAATGATAACACGCCACGCCACCGCATACCTCGGAGCCTCGGCGCACTGGCCTCTGTGCGACTCGGAGATGACCCAAATCAGACTAATATACAGCCCTGGCTAGAACTAATTAAGAGTGAACAATTCGATGCTGCACGCGATCCCGAAATTTACCAACAACGGCCGATCTATTTAAGCGCCGATCTAACTTCTCTTTTACCATCACAACTGGCTCTGCTGGTCCACCTATTCTGAGTCCCCCCTCGTTTTCAAGCTGGCTTGTTTTTTTTTTTCCGCCGTAGGCTGTTTATTTTACATCTGAGAAATCAACCTCTACTCACCTCTGAGACCTTGCAGTTGAATTACGATTCAGAAAAGGGAACGAAATGTATTGCCAGTGGTGTATTATCAATTAATCCACAAATGGAAAACGGACTGGCCTCAAGCTCTTCCTACAGGAATGGATTTTAATTGACGCAACGCGAACATTCCCTATTTGGTGAGGGCGTTACCTGTAACATCAAAGCGACGATAGCTTGAACTCCGGTGTTCGGCACGTCATTGCCTCCGACACTAGACCGTTTTCTCATACTCCCAGGCTAGATTTAATGATACATGGGGCATCTGATCGGCGCGGCAGCGGCGACTGGTCGAGGGGCGCTCAGGTGGAACTCTACCTAGCTTGGCCTGGCAGTAGATTACTATATAGTACACAGCGCTCTTTGGTGATTTATTTTGCCACTGAGGCCGTTCGCTGACAATAGAAGGTATGATATGATATACACACATTGCGTTGATTCATATATTGAAACACTCTTAGAATCGTGTAATTATCCGGCAATGGAATTTATTGCTTTACGTGCACAAGACGATAGTACGTACGCTCTCAGGAAATATTATCCGGGGAAGATAGTTATTTGCGCAATATTTCAGGAGAGAGATGGATATAAGGTATAAGGTGAGCACACTCTGGCGGGAATATCCAGGCATGCGCCATGAGAATGGATCAAACACAGACTTCTAAACACCAATGTACCCACCAATGGTTAGTGGAGCCGCCGTACTCAGACACGCGCCATTTCCTCGCACAAAAATAGAAGTTTATCCGTCCTGAGCGTCGTTTTCCTCATGGTGGTGGCGGTGGTGGAGACTTATAACATCGACCGGCTTCAACCTTCAAGCTATGTTCAACAACTCACAGCCTACACGTGCCTTACATGCCGGTGGGGCCTGAACTTTGTACACATAGCGCTGCGAGTTAGATCATAGATTGTAGTCAGGTGATATCCTTCAACGGCGGGTGCCGGGTGAGATTTGTAGGGTGAAGCATAATGACTTTATTTCGTTTGGAATGTCGGGAGCAATAACACAGTGTACTTTAGAGTAGGTAATTTTTCGTGAGCGAATTTGAATGGCTTAGTCTCTTAACGCGCTGGGTATCTCGAGGCACGAATCACAAATCTTTTATGACTTCAAGTTCATGACGGCCGTCTGTTGGACGGGAAACCTCAAACTTGACATACAGTGGACACAGGGCAGGCTTACATTTAGTGATTGACATGTTGACCATTTTAAGATGAATTTGAAATCCCAAGAATCTTGACTTGTCTTAGTTACATAGAGCCTTGTTCCGGTTCAAGTCTGTAACCTTTGGTTCCGGTGGCGTAGCTCATCATTCAAGTTCCAGCGCGCTCGGCTGTTCCAATTATCATCGAGTGTTGATGGACGCACTCATGTCGGGGGGTATATTGCTGGGTGCATATGCAGCTGCCACTTCCCATAGTGCCAGTCGAACCAGCTTGCGAGATGCGGAACTCGAACTCAATGCGCACAGGACCATGTGGGATCGGCGACAGGTGAGGTGATCACTGAATCAAGCTAACGGGTCGACATCGAGCATCAGTAATAAAGGAGATGAGGGCTAAGTAAGTGAAGAGAACCTTGATGCTCTATAGAGGGGGTTGGCAGGATGTGAGCCTTAGTGATCAGCGATTTCCCATCATCTTCTTATTGGATTCAAGAATCATACAGTTTAATAAGACATGCGCCTTGTGCACATGCCTGACCGACGCTCTGCGCTTGAGCTTGAAATATGAAGGGGATATCTGAACCTTTCTTTGCTAATTAGAGGGGGTGAAGGCTGCCGACGTGGATCGTTAACTTAAGATCAAACAAAATGGAAGGTCTGGAAGCTTACATGAGACACCTGTGAATTCCCCTAAGTCCAATTTGGTTACAGTGTTGTAATTTTCGGCGAAGCGGCAGCGTTGTTGATACTTATGGACGCTACGTACATATGTACGACGGACCCATTTCCAAGGTGCCGTATATCCTAATCCATTTCATCGATCGCATTCCTAGATTGTTAACGGTCCAGTGATTGTTCACTTCCGTGGGGGAGGGGGTGAGTTCATCGAAATGTGGCGCCGCCTCGCGCGTACCTATCTCTGTAGGCGAAATTTGATCGCTTGGGGCTGTGTTTGCAGGTTTTCCCCGGTGCGAGCTACCGCCAAGGCACTGACTGCCACAGGACATATGGTAATGTCAAATGGGTCTTCTCAACTTCCAATATCAGACACGTTATGAACCAGTGACTGCTTGGTACATAACCAAGTCTCTTGGATAGCCAAACACTGAAAATTATGGCGGAAAAAGATTGTGCACATGTAGTCTCTCCAAGCCACAAATTTTCAAACAACTTCAAGAAAAATCGAGAAGAAGAATTTTGAGCGACGTGCGTTCGAAATATATCTCATAAGAATGCAAGAACAGTTGAGGCCAAAGGCACATTTCTGCAATTTGGGTTAGTGTGACAGCGTGAGAGGAGCGTTCATTTCTGTGGTAAATGAAAGTCCATCGCATCGCATCAGCTAGAAGTCGCACAGTCATCCGGCGTTTCCCGCCTCCCTGCATTAAAACTACCCGCGACTTCAGCGTAATGCCACAGCTAACGTTGCCCAGGATCCATCTCGTCGTCGCCACCAATCTGTGTCCTCGTCGTCGAGGCCATCGCGCCCATGTCGTCGTCCTTTGCGGCATCGGCACTAGTGAAGCAAAATGTCACGGTACGTCCACTGCCTGTTCCCCATCCTCACGTAATGCTCAACGCTAGATGTGCTCCGTAGTACCTTGATAGTGAGTAGATCGAAACCGCGCCTATTGAACAATATGTTAACGGTCATCCAGTCGTTGCCGCGGCCATTCTCGGATACGACTATCTCCTCACAGTTGAACGTGAGATGCGTCTGGTCTGGCCGGTTCCGTTCAATGTCGGCAAGCTCCTGTTTTTCCTCACAAGGTTTGTCATCGAAAGTCCCAATATTTGGCTATGTGATCTAAATCTTGTTCTCTAGATATGCTGTCTTCGCAGATACTTTCATGGTCCTATACCGTAAGCCTACTGAGAGTCCCAGGAGTGTCGGCAGGGAACTTACCCTCTTCTCGCAGACCAGTTTGCTATCCTTGACGCCACCACATGTGATGCATTGTATAAAGCTATTGGGTGTATGTCTCCCCCTTCGCTCACTTCTTGCCTCCCCTGACATCTCGCGTTAGTCCTCCTCGGCGTAGGCACCCTCATCGCAGAAACGATCCTCGCCGTGCGGACCTGGGTCATCTGGCACCGTGACCCTCGCATTGGCATTATCCTTATCGTTGCTCTCGTAGGCTTTTGGACTCCCGTATTTTATTTCCTCCGCGTCGCTTTGTATTCCCTCGTCTGTGAGTTGCCCGCATCTCCTTTCTAAAGCTTTATTCACCCTCTCTACCTTCTAGTCGCCGAATCCCCTTTTCCGGGTACGCCAGGCTGTTTCCTTGTCAAGCAAAACCCGATCTTGTGGGCCGTTTTTGTCTTTGTTATGATTTTTGAGACGCGTGCGCACATACACACATCGCATTTTTTGAATGCTAACATTCACATATATAGTCATCCTCGCGCTCACACTTCTCAAAGGGATTGAACATTGTTCGTTTGTTTTCTTAAATTTCTGACAGTATGGTGCTTATGTATTTCTTTCAGTCCGCAGCACGCAGTCTACGCTTGTTTCCGTGCTATATCGCGACGGTACGTTTGATCGTCGTTCCTCTTTGGGATATTCGTCTAATTATCACCCTCAGGTATTATGAATTACGTATATCTCTGCAGTGCGCCTACTTCAATCCCCTCTACTACCTACCTGTACTAACTAGTATCTGCAGTGTTATCCATCGTCAATGTTGTGGTTCTCCTTACGGCTCCTGTAAGTCATTTTTTCACACCAACTATTTTCCTCGCTGAACACCCTCCAGCATGGTTACAGCACCCTCCTCACCGCGTACGTTCATCTCCCTGCCTCTTCACACCAACACTAACAGACTTTGACAGTTTGCAACGCGTAATCCACGCTGTCCTCTCCGCCAGAATTCTCCTTCATCTCCGCGAAGCCGCTGTTATTCGCTCCAAAAGTGCAACCCCTGGGTACGCTAACAACTCAGAAATGGGTGGCTTCACCGTCGACCATCAACAAGTTACCGGCCCCGGATTTTCCTTCAGGAAAGCTTTCAACATTAACACACCCGGGGACCCTAATGCGTATTATGGAGGTACCTCTACACTGGGAACGACCACCACGTCCACGACACCGAGCCTCAAGCGGGGTGTTCCGGAACCCGAGGTTTTGTTCGGGGATTCCTCAGAGGGGATGCGGCCAGAGACTGTGACATGGTTTGGGGATAAGGAAGACTTGGATGAGGACTTGGGAGGGGGATTACGACATCGAAATGCAGTTGGCGCGATATTATAGCCATGGACGCTTGGTATGGATCGTGTAGGATGTTGTGGTTGCTGGCGCAAGTATCTTTATGACTGTAAGCAAAATAATGTTGTTGTATGTTTTTCTTTCTCAGTTTGTAGCCGTATCTGTTGTCTACATTCTGAGAATGTAGCTTAACCCATAGGAGCATAGGAGACATGTGATATCATGTCGGATCATAAACTTATCAAATTCAGATATTCTTAAACTGGCGACTCCCATGTTTCGCATGGAAATTTAGCCAAATCAAAACGAACAGTTCTAAAAGAAACCGTTACATAACACAGTAAGGTCGGACTTCAGACTGTCGCTTGAAACAGTACGCATCACTGTGTAAGCATCTTTCTTCATTCCTCCACTTGGCTAGTCACCATAACCAAAAAATACCTTGACATGAGATACCTACGGTTTCATATATAACAAGAATATGAATCCCAACGACATACGACCGATTCTGGAAGTTGCAGGAATGACATAGACTTGCAACATTCCGCCACAGCGTCACGGTATCGCCTTCGAGTTGTGCCAGTAGTCGTATGCAGAAGGTCTTCTCCTTCTCGCGCCGTCTGCAACGAATCAAAATCGGGAGAATTATACATAATTTCTCCCAGGAAAAAACCATGCTACCGTAGTGACACGAACGACAACTTGAACCGCTCTACTAATACCATATTCAAAAGCGGACAGTAGTACTGTACGTACCGAGATTTGTTTACGCTTGGCGCAAAGCCGTGGGATTACCTTATGACACACCTACAGGCCAGTATACGTACTACTATATACACGAGGGCGAAAACTTCACTACCTTCACCCTCCTTCAAAACTTCACCCGCTCTCACCCTATGATAGCGAAAATAATATTTAAGTGCCGCTTTACATAACAATAACACACGAAGACCAGGAAAACTTCACCTTCACCTTCCCTCCACCTGCACGACAAACAATGAGTGCAGCTTCCTCCACACCCTCAGCGCAACCTCCAGGTCAAAGTCAAACCAACGCTCAGGGTGGCCCTGCCATCCCACCACAGCCACAACCACAGCTTCCACCAGCTCTCTCAATTGCCCTAAAAAAAAACCCAGACTGTTGTGCAGACGACATGGACTCCTGGCTTACAGTTCGTTTGTCGTTCACTTGAATCCCACAGTAAACTTAGATGAAATCTAACACCTCACCTCACTCCACTCTCAGTTGTACAAAGCCATTATACGAAGCCAAGGTAAAAGGATCGGCCACCTTTATTTCCGTATTGTCGACGGGTCCATCCGCGATTCGCGTGCGCGGTTTGAGGAGATGCGAGCCGTGTATGGATCACAGTTGGGGGAGGTCAACACGGATATGCACGATACGCTCTATCTCTCGGAGATGGGTGGTGGAGTTGGTACATCATTAAACTACAATTCACACCACTCACTTCTCTGCAGGACCTCCAAAATTTGGGCTGTAATCTTTTCGACTTAGATGGGAAGCTCAGACCTCAATTCCTTACCACCAACCGCGGCACGGGTGTGTTCGGTGCTGAGCTTGGACGGGGTAGTTTCGCGTTGGTGAGTGGTCTGGACCCGCAGAGCGAGGAGAGCTTTGTGGTCGATGAGGCGTTCCAAGGAAGGGGGGTGGCCACGTGGGCGTTGAAGGCGGTTTTGGGGTATATGTACTCAAGATGGGTGAGTAGTGTTTGGGTTTGGCTATGTCGTTACATAAGAAAAAGAAAAAGGAAAACTGATTTTTTTTTATGAACTTACGCGTAACAGGCTGTACCGTTTACGTATGTATGCACACTTCCAGAGGAGGCCAGGTTTTTCCAAAAGGTATGTAAACGCACTTGTATTACTGTGAGTCCTCAATGATTCGAATTGCTCACATGGCATCATTCCATAGGCAGGCTTTCGACGCGTCGGGACCTCTCACTACCTAGCATACGCTACATCCAGTACACACCCATCGCGGTCCCTCACTATCGAAAATGATGCCGTGAGTAAATACATTTGAGTGGTTGTGACCGTTACTAGTCACTAGGCAGTACCTGATCGGTCATCTTCAGGCAATTGATCAACAACTTCAATATGCGCCGCGGAGTAATATTTTTTACTAGGTTGCGGTCTAGTTCGATACTACCCCCTCCTCCACCGTGATGGAGCTATCACGGGGAGAGCGGCAAAGTCAGATGAGGAGAGTCAAAACCAAGCCTAAATTGGAATCAATCCAAAATGTACTTCGAGTTCCGTACCTTTACAGACGCTCCTATTGAGCAAATGACGTTTCTGATCAGCACTTACTTTTGTTTTTACGCTGACCGGACCAATGTGCTCGTCCCTCTGTGTTCTATATATCCAGCCCCCCCTTCCCCCGCCCCCCTTATCGAAGATGACAATGCGAGTACATACATTCAAGTAAGAGCCTAAGTTCCGATTATAGTCAATCCTCACTAGGGATCAATATTTAATCCGCAAGAATGTGTTGCGAAGGGTTAATATCTTACATTAAGATTTGTGTTGTGAACTGATTAATATTACACCCCTTACGGTGCCGGGATGGAGCTGAGGCGAGAAAAGAACTTGTTCACCTAGAACTTCCCATACTACATTGAGCAGAAAAAATGAGTTGTGGCTCATCGGGTTGAGGAGTAGCGATAGCCGAAATTAATGTCGACCTTCGGGGTTAAATTGAATCGTGTGTGTAATCTTTTTGGGAGCTCGGGAATCTGTAAGGGGTTATTATTATATCCTTGATTACTTAGGCAAAGCACCTACTTCGCGAAGATCTACTAGCCCAGGCTAGCAATGACAGCTCTGAATTCTTTACTTGCCCCAAGAACAGTGAACCGAGCTACATGCCCGTGAACAAAATTGCTACCGCATCCCTCTCCATTTATTAGCAACACGAGCCCTAGGTCTAGTTCATACATACGTGCAATGAACAATAACCAAGATTATGCAAAGCTTCCACCCATGACACCCCTCCCCTCAACTTTTTTTTCTTTTGACACACAAGAATTACTAGGATAAATACCCGCCGATAAAAATATATGCCCTAAGCTAAGTTCACAACCGTTCCAGGAGGTACTCGATCTCGATCTCCGTTGTGATGTCTATGAGCTCCCGAAAGACCTTGGCAGCGGCATTACGCACGCCTGCCTCAAAGTTGTCTGGGACAAGTGCACCCGCCGTGACCCACGCCGTGGAGAGCGCAACGGCAGCCGTGTCCGCCTGATCGAGCACCTGCGTCTCCTGGGTGGTGTTGGTAAGCAATGTACGGATGCTGTTCGCGTTCTGCGCTTGGATGAGGGGTGTGTACTGCGCAGGCGAGCCCACAAACTTCGACTCGGCCACAATTTTCCCAATGTGTGCGCGGTTGGACAGGAGCTGCAAGAGCAGCGTGTCTAGACTCAACGCGGCGTCGTCGTGAGTCTTTCCGGGGTTCGCGCCTGTGGAGGCGTTGGTGAGACTGAAGAAGAAGGAAGTAGTAGTCGCGTTAAGGAGGGGGATGAATGTGCCTGTGTAGAAGGCGGTGATGTTGCTGTTGCCAGAGAAGGAGTCCTGATGGAAGCGACCGGGGGGGAAAGTGACCGTCTTGGTGGCAACGTCTGGAGCAACTAGAGGGAGTGTGAAGGGGTACTCGAGTGTGCCGTAAGCGTAGCGCCCCAGAGCGTTCGCAGAGGCCTCGCGTGAGGCTATGAAGGACTGCAGGGTTGAGCGCGTGCCGCCGGTGTATAGAGAGGGATTGACGGGGAGCGCTGAGCGCTGCACGATGGTGCTCACGATGGGAGCTTCAAGCTGCGAGAGGATGTCGCGAATCTCGAGGAGAGTGGGGACTTCAAAGAAGGGGCGGGCTGCCGTATTGTCTGTGCTGTCGGAGGTGACAGAGACCGCGACGGCGGCGGCGGTGAGGGATACAGCAGCAACGAGACGGGCTGCAAAACGCATGGTGAGGGAGAGGAAGTGCGGAAGTAACGAACGACGGTTGCTTTGGAGCTTTTTGAGGATAAAGCAAATATAGTGTGATCACCTAAACGAGACCACGTCATAGAACTATGGCCCTCAATGTACCTCAGATTCACATAGTGCCTTTATATAGAAAGCGAAACGTTGATGGAAGGCACAAGCTGTCTTCCTCTTGATCGATTGATCAGCGGCTTCTGCGGCACCGTGCTGGGACTCCGGAGACTTTGTTTCCGTTCATAACCAATTTGACAGTAGTCTGGAGCAAGAGGATCTTGACAAACAACTATACCCGTGGCTATGCTGAACAAGTTCATGTAAGGTCACCAATGTCCTTATAACGGGGTCACGGCCATGTTCTTTAATGTTATCTTGGGGAACGTCTTGAGTCGTCACTTGCTTTTCCAACCAATTTGAATAAATGGTTGCTACTGCCAGTGCTTCTGCTTCATATGTACGCTATTCGGGTACTCGAATATTTAAGGCTTTCAACGGCTTGCCAGGGCTTTCGACGAACAAAATTGTAACGCCTAATCATGCATTTGTATTAGCAAAGCCCGACATTTTTATACATGTATGCCAAGTACTGTTTGAAACTCCTCAGAAAGATGCACCTAATTAGTGGATGCGGAGGTAGTTAGTGTAAATCCCGTCTCCGGGGTCTCAGAACGTACGCCGATGATGGCAGCCGGAGAGTCAAGCTATTCCATACTATGTAACCCTTTCTATCTGACAGTTCCGATCTTTGGCGCATTTCTTACGTACCGAGTATCCATTACTCACCTTCTCCAAAGCTACAAGCCATGCCCATGCCCGCACATATCGATGCAAGATTCAGAATTCCTCTGTTCGGCGAGCAGAGCAACTAACTTCCCTTCTCTTCAGAGTCCCTCATATATATTCCCTTTCCTGCAGATACCGTATAAGAAAGCGGATGGACCCGTATATTTTTAAGTAGCTGCAAATCCCATCGGACACACGCGGATCCTCCTCCAAATCTAGGTCAATCACGATCCCCCTATACGTATCCAGGAAACGTCTGCTGATACGCGCGACAAACACAAATATACGAATACCACCCGCATGTGCAAGTGTGAGCAACCCCACCACTCAAAGCAACTCAAATATGTAATTACGTCGACCTGACAGCTTGGACCTGCACCGACCCTCGATAAACATGATGTATATGATTTCCCCAGGCTCGGGCTGTCGTCGTTAAGGTACCGCTTAGGGCAAGAGAGATCGTTCACCACTGACTCGGGAGATGGGTGGTAGTCTTTTCCCTTTTACTCAGGGAGAAGTATCAGATGAGCACCAAACCGACCAAAAGCACTCGGCCGACCATACATACGTGTAAACGGACCGGGG
Organism: Ramaria rubella; assembly: GCA_015039355.1. Lineage (NCBI taxonomy): Eukaryota > Fungi > Basidiomycota > Agaricomycetes > Gomphales > Gomphaceae > Ramaria > Ramaria rubella. Next base: position 41,590 of record MU134435.1, on the reverse strand, counting down.
CTAACACAGCTAGCTGTACAGGCCATTAGCACCTATTTCACATCCGAGTCTCTCAACTGCGGAACCCGCATATAGGTAAACCTTGTCGATGGGTAAATCAATGGGTAACTTTTCTACGCCGACGCCGTCGCGGCGAGCTTGGATGTCCAGCCCCTCGTTCCTGGTGCCTTTGATGAGAGACGTCACGGTCATATTAGTGTGTCGTTGAAGTGCGCCGAACGCTAGATCTGGACCATGCCTGAAGTTCATGTGAGTAGCCGTAAAGGTGTTCAAACCACATTGCACATTTTTATTATTTGACTCTAGCGACACGGTGAGGAAGCTGACGGTACTTGATCTCATGCATGTTGGTATCATTGACGAATGTAAGTTCTCGAGGGAGTCAAATCACATGATGCCCTCACCTGAGCTTACATTACATCTTATCTCAACTAAGTACACTGCAGACCAACCGCAGATTTCCATCTTTAGAACCACAATGTCGATCCTCAACCGAAGCAACACGTCCCCAGGCCCAGGCTTCTAAAGCTCGGAACATCAATACTTGGAAGCATCAATACATCGTGATCTTAGACTCCCGCAAATTAGGGATCCTGACGATCGCTGGTAGAAGTAGCACACGGCACATAGTATTAATTAAGCAGCCCCAGCTCTTATGCGGTGTCTGCGCTGGGGCTTCTATTCCCATTATTATTTTTATATTTAACCCTTGTGACTAGTACTGCCATATCGGTTCCATTAATAAAGGAGACAATCATAGAAGGAAAGGGAAAGGAACTCTCTACGAAGGTCTAGGTGTACATGTGCATACGCATATCATCTCGCCATACCCACACCTCACAGACATGTCATGATGGACTTATATCAAATTCCTGGGGACGTAAAGTTGCAGAGTTCGAACTCGGGTACATGGAGTATACGCACATGAATTTGTGGGGTTTACTCTCACCGTGACTCGTCCCAGGCGAACGAATGCCACGTCAGTAATATGTCGAGGGATAGATATTGGGTTTGTTCTGCATGGGGCTCAGCTTAGTCTGTGAATAACCATCCATGATGCTGGAGTAGCAGAGAGTAGCGTGACCGGCTAATTTAAGCCTAGCACTCAGGGCTGTATGGCTGCTTACAAAGCTAATGAACACAGAGTTGCTAATCCATAACAAATCTCTTGCATTAGAATCCCCTTGCTACTGAGAGTCAATGACACTATATAGTCTATAGTCTTCAAACACTCACTACGTTCTCTGCGACAGTGATCCAACCGGATTCCGGCGCAAGCAGAGCTCTATTGCTGCATCTTAACCCCCAACCTTTTCCAGAATGCACACCTCTCCAACTGACGCCACGGTACACCCTCCACCCGTGTATCATTTACCTGCAACAGTAGCCTCCATCCACCCGGCATAAACTCAGGCCAAAAGACGCTCCCATCTTCCTGATGCACATTCGGATCCAACGCGCGCACAAAACTTGTATAATACGCCTGCAAGATCGGGGTCAAGGATATGTCGTCGAAATCGAAACCGGCGGTGCTCGATCCGGCAGGGGTGTTACCCGGTCCGAAGAGGTCGGGCGTTTCGCTCGTGTGTGATACGCCGAAGCCTGGGGTCATTTCTGAAGGTGTGAGAACGTTATACCTTGGTGGATGTTTTCTTCAGTATTAAGCAGCGGATGGGTGCGCGACTTGGGGGAACTGACCGGTAATTCCATGGTTTGGTATGTTTAGCCAGTGCTGAAGCAATCTCGATGCCTGGGCAGGTGAACGTGGTCTCCTCAAATGCTTTGGCAGTGGATGGAAAGAATGCTGCATGCTCTTATAATGGAGCTCCCAGGGGATACAAGGCATTGATTGCATTGGTATCGGATGAATGAGTCCGGGGTATTGATCTATGAAGAAAGAGGCTACTTCTTCCGGAGACGATACATTTACAGCAAAGAGGGTTCCTTCATCTGTGTCGTCTCTAAATGTCATGCAGAGGGGGCCCAGGAATCAAACTGTTCAACAAAAATAAGTCAGCGGAAAATATATATACTTCACCCGAAAATAACCGGAACGCCCTTCTTCAAATAGCCTATATGGAAAATCGACAAGGAATTCTCCATCAATAGCAGGCGTGAAGGGAAACAATGCAGAGCCGTTCCGCCCTAGATAACTCATCCCTATATTCGCATTTTGCAGTACCGTTGTGTCCTGCGCTCGCACACAGCCGAGAGAATCGCTTACACCGTGACATCCGACTCTGGAAACAAACAAGTCGAATTGCCACTCGAGTTCCGAAACACGCAACTGGACAGGAAAGAAGGGCGATAGGCCGAAAGCACCTACGAAAAGGCTGCTGGGCTTCCCGCCGAATGCTATCAGGTGCATAGCGACGCTGCCAACTCCGGCACTGCTTCCAACCGGTATAACATGGTCCGGATCACCTCCAAACTATGATCGGGTATTTTCATAAGGCACTTCATAAGATCTTTCAAAATAATAAAAGAAGATTAACCTTGGTGATATGTTCTTGCACCCACTCCATCGCCATGCGCTGATCCAGTAGGCCTACGTTCAGATCTCCATTTTCACAAACTCTTTCGCTTGAAAGAAACCCAAACAGTCCAACTCGATAGTTGATACCGACGAATACCATTTGGTTACCCGTGGCTTTTACTAATTCCGAGCCATTATACTGCCAGAGCGATTGAACATCAGATACAACTGCTTCACAATACAGCACAACTTACGTTCGCATCGGAATTTACGATATATCCCCCGCCTTGTATCCAGCAGAACACAGGATGTCTAGATGTGGGAGTGGTGTCTGATGGTATAAACAATCTTCGCTCGAGGAGTTGGAGAATCCTTGATCCACGCCAAAGCATACGGGACGCATTCGCCATTTGCACAGCAGGAACCTTCGTCAGTGGTTGCGGCTTTCGGAAGCGTAGTTCACCAAGTGGAGGTGCAGCAGAGCGAATCCCAAGGAATTGATTTTGGCTATTGCTTTGAGCTGTGCCTTCGTAAGTTGCGTAGCCCAATCCTACAGCAGGCACCTTGAGGGAGACGAGCGATGCAGCAGTAGAACACAGACTGATCAGGAGAAGCGTCTGCTTTCGCAGCATGAGGGAACAGGATTGCGACAGTAAAAATGAGGATTTCTTTAGTATAGCCTTTCCGTTACGCCAAGCACTAAAGAGTTCAAACTCCGCAGTTCCGGGGCGAGTAATATATTGGAGTAACATCTACTTTTTCACGATTGCACGTATGCACATTTTATAATTTGCACGTCTTGTCTCAGTCTGTGAGACTCTTACATAATTCTCAAAAGGGTGATTTGCACGATCGAGATAATCAAGTCGCCAAAGGCACACCGTACGGCGTGGACTGGGAATAATCTAGGTTACATAATCTCAGTTTGATATTTCTCCGTGATCGGGGTTCATTCCACTGATGCTCACAATGCTTGCTCATAAAATCCCCGGGGTTAAACTTTTATTCCCGTTAGTTTGTCTCTCCGGTCCACACGATATGTATGTGAGGCTTCTAGCACTCTTGTCCTTGACTTTACTGACTCGCCGAGCACTCGCCTTTAGTCATGACTGTTCGGATAGAATTGAATCCTGAATTTAAAGGATTTGTCTCTGGCGTGAGTCCTTCATAGACGATCGATGGTAGATTTTAGTTATAAATAATCGTACTACCAGACTGTGTCTGCAGTTTATGGCCAAAGAGCCATCTGTAATTGGTACCGCGTTGGAGGCCTAGAAGTCGCCAGCAAGACATTCTATGGCCGGAGCATGGCAACAGCAGCTATGAAAACGGCCGATGGCTATAAACAATGGGAGATTGGACCCTTCGGTGTTGGAGATTATCTTGAGGTCAATATTCAGAACGACGAGGGAAAAAGCCAGGAGATTCTCAGTGACCCCAGTAACGATGGCTTCTTCGTGGATTCTTTGCTTCTCAAGCCAATCAGGGTATATAATTTTTTTATCAGCAAACATACAACTGATGTCGATAGGTGGACGCCGCTTGGGACAGCCGGAGTGTTATAGTTTTTACGGTTTGTATTCAGAGTTTTTCGAAGTTGCGAGGAACTGAACACTTAGATATAGGTTCTCTCTGAGGACGGCTATGACCTCTCTTACGACGATGCCATCATCAGCGTCTTCCAATATGGACCAGAAACAGGCCTATCAAGTCCCACCACAACCGCCCCCACTGTAAGGTTCGCATAGGAACATTGCGAAAGAATCTACGCCACGAAATTTTCCTCGACTCGGAGAATCGACGCAATTTCGAGTTAGTGAATTTGGATCAGCAGTCGAACATAAGGGACTAAAAGGAACTATGCAATTTTGCGCAAAATAGTATGCATATCATATTGAACACTGGATTTGAACCCGAACCGAAGAACGTCTGTAACGGATCCAGGCTATATAGAATCGCCAGAGGTATAGACCTGCAAAGTACTCTGTCTAAAGAGATCTACGTCTAGTAACACATCGTGGCCAAAAGTATAGATTTCTGGTCAGCAGCCTGAGACTCTAAGTCTTCAACTTTTATTGCCTTTTGTGTACCACTCTGCATATGTAAGCCCTAAGTTAGTAAGTTAGTAAACTAGTCATTTTAGTGGATAATCGGAGAGGTCAAACCTTCGCCATTCTCCTTATAGAAGGGTGTACGCTATCCCAAAGGGAGTAATCAGTACGTTCAAGATCAGCACATCCGATGCAAGTGATCGGTACCTCCGAGGACCCAGGAAATGGGAAAAAGAATTCAATTCTATCCCATAAACATTGAAATACCTATACGTAACATGCACCCGCAACCTGGCGGCGCATTCCGACCGTGACATTCGTAAGGCCTTTGGCTCTTAAATATCTATACATTCTTTCGTTCGGTATCCAACTTAGTAAAACAAAGCGGGGGAATCAAACTGCAAGATGATCAGCACTTTAATATACGGTAGACCTGGATATTATTACGCACACAATCTAAGGTCATTAATAGTGTTATGATTCTTTTCGTCTTCTACTGTCATCTCCCACCATGACATCCCTGTTTTAGTAAATATTGCAGTCAGTATCGATGAAATAGAGTGACTAATGCGGGCGTACGTTCTCGTGAAAACTTTTTTATGCTCTGAGGGAATGGCACTGAGAAGGTATGATCGTCAACTGACGATTCGGGCATGAGCACACGTTTATGGGAGAAAAATGACTGAGGATAATACCTGTGGCTGGAGGGGTTGGTAGGGGTGTATCGTTACTTGAGTACGTTAAGGTATCATAGTCCGGTTCTAAATCGTCATCAAAAGTGTTCGACGGGGTTGGCGTCCCTTGTCTGGGACTCGACGAAGTTTTATCTGTCAAGGGCGGGCACTGCGACATCTGTCGAAAAACACGGTCAGCGTGACTTTCTCGTGTCAGATATCGCGATGGCGGCGAACTGAATCGGCAGACTCGTCGTGTTCAGGTATGGGCTCCAACGAGCTGTAATTACTTCTATACCCCGTGTATGACGGCCTCTTACACATGAACTTCTATAAAATGAGATAGTCAATGACTAGCGACCATGATACAGGACGTGGCAGTCTATCTCACTGCCTCGGCGGGCGACTTGAACTCTGCCAATTTTTTGTTAGAATCATGGTCATCTGTCTCCTCCTCTTCCACGATAGAATCTAACAATGCAGTGTGGCGCTGCCTTCGCTGCTGTGCCTCGTCGACCGCGGTTGCGGTCTCGTCGGAGGAATGAGGGAAGTTGTCCAACCGTGTTCGGCTATTATTGGGACATGAAAACATGAGGCTCGAGGGTGTTAACACGGTGTTTGTCTGTATGCAATAGAAAGAAGAAGAAAACTGAGTGGACCTTGGACACACTTGAATTTAAAAATTACACACAACGTCGTGTTCGGAATCCTCAACTAAAGCGTGATCGCAAGTGCTCACGGGACTATCTACCACACTAGTACTCACATTGAGTGCAGGTGAGGTCTCCTGGGTCTACAATTAGTATGATCCCACAGTCTTGTCAGCGGAGCACCTACTTCATCCTGGCACGTATCATCTATCGGCCCCCAAGCTGCTAGACTGGAGTAAAAGAACCAAGTCTCGAAATATCCGAAGTAGATGTAACGATTCGCCATCCACAAGCTTTGGTTGTAGACGCAGTGTCCAAACTTCTGTGAGCATGTGAAGCAACGGAAGACAGGCTACGTGAAGAATTCTAAGACCAGAACATTATGGTAGACGCGTAGGGATAATATTCACCTCAAAGAGATAGGTTCGTGCGCGAGGTTGTGGACGTGGTCTTATTCTTTTGCTTTCGGTGGTTGGACCCCAGGAGGGAGTAGAACGTGACGAAGCATCAAGACTCTCATCAAGAGTTACCTGTGGTAGGATTGAGAATGTGCGAGGGCTACGCATCTAAAGAAATATATATACGGTATATGTCTCCTGTTCCACAGGCTGCTCCGGTAGCAACGAGAGGAACTCGCGTATGTGCGGATCCAAGTCAAGCGTGAGTGAGTCACTCCGTGGCCGGGACTCAGCAAATTCAATCATTTCTTTCGGCGTGGGTAGTGAATAGGTCCGCCGACGCTGTATAAATGATTATTAGCTTATATTATGAGCTCTGCGGCTCCAATTACCTTGGTGGCAGTGGTGTTGTCCAAAGGATCGTGTTCGACATTTGCAGGAGCAGAGTCGGGGGTTCCCGTGCGAAAGTGTATTGATGAGGCTGGAAAGTTATCAGGATTGCGATAGTCTAGGAGTGTCAGCATGAAAGAATATCTTCAAAACCCAGATGGCATACAAGAGTAGTCAGATTCGTGGTCGTTCTGCGACCAGATTTCTGCCTTTTCGTCACCCTCTGGGTGCACGAAGCTGTGTCCCGCTGTGTGTGCATTCGAGCAGACACTAGCACGTGCAATGTTCTGGTCTGGACGTGCAGCTAAGTGGTCATCCGTGGAGCCAACTGGTGTGGAGACTCACTGGCACCCCTCGACTCTTGGGCGTACTGCGATGCCTGCGTTTGTCTCAAACGAAAGTTGGCATCTCCTAATGCACGTACTTTATGCCTTAGGTGTGCAATGTGATCGAGCAAGTCCTCAATTAAAATGTCTTGCCGATCCGTCTCCGCCTTCTCAAGCGACGGCGTCGAAGAACCCTGACGATGAGGTAAGAGACGTTGTTAATAAACATAGATAGAGAAAGATATAAACGTACAGAACTCTCGCCGTCAACCGAGTGCCATCGATCGGGAAAGTCAACTTCGATGGAAGAAAAAGTTGGAAGTTCGAGACGAGGAAGCGCTGCAGGCGCTGATGGTACATGCAGCTTGGGGGCCGGGGCCTCCTTGTTAGGTGAGCGACGCGTGCTTCCAAAAAATCGCCACTGGAGACCGATGGCACTGATAACATTCAAATTGGAGTTAGATAAGGAATGTGTCTGTGGTCGCCACGTGTCAGCCATGCAAAATGGCTACGAACGGATTCCTACCTGAGATCCAGCCTCCTAACATTTAGAGTGAGTTTATACACCCGCAGACACGATTCCCTACCACTCACCATATTTGAGAACATAACGTGGCGATGTTTAGTTTCCGATTGTGAAGAGCTCGAGCAGTGGGAGATGAAGGAGAAGAGCATCTGGAGATGGGGGGAGTTAAGGTGCGTATTTGTCTGTCGTCTTGAACGCGTGGTTTAAGGTAGGGCGTGTTGCGGCACGAGTAAGCAGGGCGCGTACGGTTCGAAAGCCTCGCCACTTCCCGCAATGTACTTAGCTTTAGATCACTGGCAGTTCATCGGCCCTTATCTGGAAGTTGCGTTGCGGATCATCGGACGATTGTCTACACATACCTTTTAACAATTGCCTCATCTTGAAGGCGTGTAGCGGCGTCATTAAGGGTTATGGACAGCAATGGTACCTGGTGGGTGACCTTATTTCCCCACTCCGAAGGTGTTCCGAGCGCCTGCGGCTGCTCAATGAGTATATATGAAGTAACAGGATTTGGGGTTTGTACTTCATGTATACTGCAAACCATGAAAAAAAAAAGACAGAAACCTATTGATAAGGAGTACCAGTATGTACAAAAGCTATCTATGTGTGTAAGGGGGAAACCCAGTGTAGGCAGTGGTGGTTCATATTGCAGACTCCAATGTGAGTCTCCAGATGGAATACTACACCTGCTTATTACACTACCAACCATCTGGCAGGTGGGAAACGGCTGGCGTGATCTGGGGTGGAGGCCACCTGAAAACCGCTGGGTTCCAGCATCCATGTCACCCATCTGAAAGCTGCACCTGTATCGGTGATATTTTTGATACACTTATTAACCAGGGATTGATAGAACTGGCATCAAACAAAAATCAGACAAGCACAGCAAGAATTGAACCCACAACCTCAGAAAACCTAACATCAACTTATTGTTAGATCTCAGATCTGACTCGCGTTACTCCGACATCTTGCGTATTCTGAATAAGCCCTTTTCCACTTATCTCCGACATATCCCCAGTTATTATTCTTAGCCACGATTCTATTTCGATATTATCCCCATACATCTTATCTTGATCTCTGTATTTGCTCCGACTTTGGAACTCCATATCATGCACCCTTATCTTCCGTTTCCGATTTCGGAATCCCACATGTTCCTAAATACATTTTCTCTTGATCAAGCTTCTTTAGCTTGTATATCTCTCTTAACCCTCTTATCTCTCTTATATTGTATATCTTATACCCTTTTCACATATCTCACATCCTTCATATCTCGTTACCTCAACTTGTTATTCCAATATAACTCGCAACACCCTGATATATCCCACTCATCCTATATCATTAAACCTTAATTACACTTCATTGCTCCAAAACTTCTACCTGCAATAAGGCCTTCAAACCTTGTTCGGTATTCTGATTATTCTGATTATTTCCGACCCTACCTCATCCAACATTCCAAAACCCTCCTTGATTACACTCGCTTTCCAGTAAAGCTAACCCTCACTTGATATTGATTTATCGTTACCCCTATTCCATCCGCATTGACTATTCCATTCCCAAATACCCGAAACCCCCGCTCATCTCCGATAAGTCTCAACATATCATTGGCACTGACCTTCCGAATAGACCCAACCAATCGGAACCCCGATAACACTTTCCGGTCTTCAATCCGAAATACCAGGGCACTAGAAATACAAGAGGGCGCAACCCATAAGTTGAAGCCAACACCCATATAGATCAGTCTTCGGATCTCTGACTTCCAAGTCATCCAATATTCCACGCATTTCCAAATATTGCGACTACCGATCTCGGTCAAGGAGAGTTCTGACCAAATCTGACCCCGACGTCGAATCCGGCACCCTAACAGTATATACAAGCTGACACTCTTGATTTCTATAATGTCTTCTGACACCCGAATTCAAACACTCGATTTTGACGACACCGACAGATCTACCAAGAATGTCATCAACCCATCAAACATTCATGAGTACCCCAGTTTTTTCAACGAGTGCCTCACAGACGAAGACTTCAAACCTGAGCGAATCCCTAGCGGCATTGACAATGAGACTTCTAACCATCTCTGTAATGACTCTCAATGCACAGCAGCAATTTCTGACCAAACCCCGACTTTGCCGACACTGAAACGTTCTGACATCCTCGGACAAGACGGCAAGTCAATACTACAGGAGAGACAACGATGCATCGATCAAAAGTTATGCCTCTACTGTGGAAGACCTGGTCATAAGGCGAAAGAATGCCCAAGGTCATCATCCTTTGCCAGGAAAGCAAAATCCCAAACCACAACTGTCACACTAAGTGATTCCAACATCAAGGTCCCCTTAGAGGACCTTTTGAATCCCCAAAACTGACAGCTCAAAGACTCTCGAGCACGAATCCACGTTCATATCTTATTTGTGCCTTACCAAGAACATCACAGACACTTTCTGAAAACACCCTTCGTACTTCCAACAATTCTGCCAAAACTCCGAAAATTGCCCTTCTGAACATTTTTGACTGATCATTACGTTTAAACACCATCCCTTCGGATTCCCGCTTTCTGCCAGTCACCGTCTTCTGTCACCAACAATATATTATGTCGCAACACCCAGTAGGCAATCCACGCCAATCACGTCCTCCCATTGAGTGAGAAATCTGGTTGCTATTACATTACGTATAATGACACTTGTTTCTAATTGTTACGATGTGCTGGGAACGCCACTAACCCACCCACTACAATCTGTTGATTGACAGGGTATTGGGTAGTACCCAGTTCCACACTCCTCAACGAGAAGATTCAATTCTATGACATGTCTTCAGGAAACCTGCAATCCTGCGTTTTTCCGAATCTCCAAAAATCCAACTTCGCTGCAACATCCTCCGACTCGCCATAACATCCAATGTCAATGCTTGATGAAACTTCAACTCGCAATGATGATGTGGAAACCTTGGTGCATTTCCGATAGGAAAATCTGTTACATCGATTCTTCCAATTCCCAACAAGCGATCATCAAAATTCCACTACGTACTCCGACAAGATCACATCTATCGGAGGGAGAGAATCTCACTTTGGGAAATCATTTTCCTTACATCTAGTTATGCCAGAACCACCTTGAGAACATGTTAATGAGGCTCTAGCTATAAAATTTCATCCGATACATTCCGCACAGTATGCCTGTACTTCCTCGAGAACACCCCAGGACAATCTCCAAGTCTGAACGTTGAATCTTCCTCAAAGACATCCTTCCACTTCCGAGATTTAGTTTTCTGACCTCTGACTTCCAGATTTCTGAATCCGACTATTCAAGATACAACGCAGTTACTCTGACTCCAAGTCTAGTCATCAATACCGAATTCCGCGTTATGGGACAATAACCAACAAACTGCCTTCGGAATCAATAATGATCTCCCTAGAAAGGCGCTGTTAAACCCCTCGTATCCATGAATACACTATCCGTACATTCTCCGACCCATGTTTCCGATATGATTCCGACCCTTCAACCATTAGGACAATATTCCAGGCCAAATATCAAGCACCTTACCAATGTTTCCAAAACAAACCCACAATTCCACCAAAACATTCCAATTCCTATCTTTTCTGACACCCTTTTCTTCCCTACACGTCTTCCTTACTCTGTTTCCCTTGCAAACACTTCTCCGAATATCCCAAAATTTCCGATTCACTCCTCTTGTCCCCTTTCAAGTCCAAAAAACTTCTGATATTCTCTGAATTCTCAGGTAATCTGTGATTACAACGATTTCAACTAGACAACATCAAGACCACTATTGAGAGATTTCCAAGAAGACACCGTTCATCTCCTAGAAAAGCCAATATGTTCCTGATGAATCCTTTGGTCCTTTGGTCCTCTGACACTCCAACTCCTTTACCTACCTTCCGATGCCTGAGGTAGACAATGGGATGTCTACCTTAAAGGGGGAGTAGCCACTATGTTGACAACTTATCTATTCCAATCCCCCACTCCTACTCCGATCTTTTTCCAACAACTTCCGACCCAACACTTCAATTTCTCATTCCTACTAAGCTTCTATTTACATCCCACAATTCCAAAACTCCTTCAACATCTATGACCTTTCACATCCCAATATTCCGACCCTCTCAAACTTCTTCATGATTTCTTACAAGTCCAATCCTGATCCTGAGTCAATCCTGACATTAGTCTGATTCCAACTTACCCCGACTCTCTGACACCCTTGAACTTCAAACATCCTTGATTCACTGTTTCTCGTCTTTCCAAGTTTTCTCGTTTTTCTGATCATTTCTGTTTTTCCGATCCTTTCCGTTTTTCCAATCATTTTTGGGTTTTCTCGTCTTTCCGAGTTTTCTCGTCTTTCCGAGTTTTCTCGTCTTTCCGATCATTTCCATTTTTCCGATCATTTCCGTTTTTCCGATCATTTCCGTTTTTCCAATCATTTCCGTTTTTCCAATCATTTCATTTTTGTCCGATCTTAAGAAACAACTTCATTGTCTAAAAAACATTCTATATTACTTCACCAAAACACTTCCGATTTATTTACTTTTCTCCTTCCGACTCCTAATTACTGCATCATTTCCTCTTCCGGCCCATTGACCTCTGGTCCAAGCCCTGCCGTTTTCCCCAATTCCTCTTCAACTTGTTTTTCCGAATTCGCATCTCCCAGATTCACCGCCTCCTGGCCGATTTCCGCCTCCAGTTCCTGGCCAACTTCTGCCTCCGGTTCGTTGGCAATTTCTGCCTCCTCTGGAATCTCCTTCTCCGGTACCTCCAGAACGACATCGACGTCCATTCCGACGTCATCCGCTTCCCTCGCCTTTCCTTTTCCCTTCTCTGACACCTTCTCCGGTTCAGGTTGTGGCCTGACATTTGCCCCCTCATTCTCCGACCTGGCTTCCGACCCCAACTCCGGTTGTGGCACTGACGCTCCGTGGTATGTCTCCCACCGCTTCTTCTGGAACTTCGATCTCTGCGATCCTGTGTGACCTCTTCAACGTATCGTTGAAGGCTGCCATCCCCTCCACGTTGTAGCGGAGCCACTTTGTGAGGGAATGAATTGTTTTGCGGAGCCCGCGGATTTCTGCCACAAGCCCCACATCCTCCGCTTCGTCCTCTGTGTCATCCTCCGTCACCTGCTCCTTTCCTTTACCCTTTCCTGACGACGCCACCCCTTCCCGATCCATGACTGCTTCCACCGGACGTCTTTTTGTCACTGGTCCTGGTCCAGCCTCCACATTCTCTGCCCAAACCTGCCTGGATGCTGGCAGCGACGATTTCCCCGCCATCTCCGCCGCGAAATCCGTGTCGCCTGGCCTCATGCACTTCTTCTGATTGTTTTGACACTGAATGCATGCTCGCTTCTGTGATTTCCCGGTTTTCCGTTCCTCGTCGATGCACTCCAGCCCCTGCATCCGACAGAGCACGCATCAATTGTCATAGTCGTTGGCCTCTGACCATATGTCCTCAAGATGCCATTTTCGGCCTCTGACGAATTCCGAATCGCCTTTCGGATTCCGGTCAACCTTCCGTTATCAATCGACCTTCTCCGGCTAGTCCAATTCTTCCATGAATCCATCAATTAACAGACACAAATTCTGACTTACCGAAACATTTTTGAGTTGGGCTTCCTCCCACCTCAACTCCTCCCGCACCGCTTGCGTTGATTCAGCTTTCTGCTGATCTGCCTCCTTTCTGCTTCCTCCAGTCAGCATCCTCCTTTTCCTTCTCCTTCTGATCCCATTCTTTTTGCTCCTTCCGCTCCCGTTGCTCCTTCTCCTTCCGATCCCGCTCCCACTGTTCCACCGCCTCTCTCTCCTGCTTCTCCCGCTTCGCCTTCACCCTTTTCCACATCTTAGTCTCCAGCTCCGCCCTTTTCCGCTCGTACTCCCTCACTTCGGCGGCAAGCTCTTCGCCGGAGCTGATCTCGATCACGGAACGTGTGGGCGACGACAACCTGGAGCGTGATGGCATTTTTTTTTAGGTGGTGGTTATAAGGGCAACCTCCAGGGGAAGTGGAATATCACACTGAACACTGGCAGATGGGAATCCGAAGATATATAAGCTCACAGAAGACTACATACAAGGATACACACCTGGCAGATGGGAATCTGAAGAGAAAAGCCTAAGGTTCCCACTGCCAAGATAACTACCTAAAGGGTACGCAAATAAGCGCCGGAACGTACTGTGATTATGTAACGGGATTGGATTCAATCCCGTTACGTAACCGGGCGCTTATGCGAAGAAAAATGAAGAACGAATGCACTGTGTTTACGTAACAGGATTGGATTCCAATCCCGTTACGTAACACAAGCGCTTATGTGAGTGAGAATGGATGCCAAGTTATGTAATGGGATTGGAATCCAATCC
>MU134435.1:9637-26169 GCA_015039355.1 Ramaria rubella | reverse complement strand
GCGATGGGAGAAGGAAACTAAAGGCTGGAACAGTTGTCATCACTAAGAGTGCCCATAACCATTGGACACACCCAATACCCAAACCCAGTGGGATTGTTGCCTAGTACCCACATACCCTAAAGTCATTATCATCTAGACTGGGTGTAGGTAATGGACCCGCCAATATAGAGCCCAAAAAATACATCGGAAGGGGTAGCAGTAGACAGGCTGGAACCACTTAGGTAGATCATACGGTGACAGTCCTACCCCGCGGACACAAAGAAAGCAAGATAATAGCATTCAGAACCGCGAGCACAAATGAACCACAGCAGATCGGCAGATGCAGTACGCTCGGCTCACACCCACTGACAACACTCCACCACCGGGACAGTACACATACACACAACCTAACAACTCCAACTCACACTACGGTAGCGCTACCCGTGACACCAGCACGTAGTCATTAAAGATGAAAGAACAAAGTTTGAGCGAGAGATACCACGTACAACAGCTGTGCATCCGTAGGAGACCGACCGCGAGTAAGTGAAGCGACACAACCACATCCACATCAAACCCATCTCCACCCCACCTATCGTGAAAGCCGAAGTAGACCCCCCAAGAAAATTTGGTCCAACCGCGACAACAACGATTGAAACAGGAGACCGGTCCTAGTGTCCACTGGACCACCAAAAACTCTCATACTATCTACATCGTCCATGACCAACTCCACCAACACCGTCAAAGAGGGAAACCTCATACAACCTATCCGGACACCTCAGTAACCCAGTCGGACTTATGAGGGGACAACTAGCATAGGCACGCATAAGGGTCTCCTTGGGCATGGAGTGCAGTGCCCATGCCCAACACGGTGCATCAACACCTAGTGCCCAGCCGCAAAAACATGGGTCCCCAATGGGCACCACTAGTGATCAGTTGTCGGATGCTCCCCGGGTGATGAAATGATTCGAACTGTAAACAACCCCGAAATTGTTACAGTCTTAGTTTTCTCCCACTACTCACCTTTCACCGTAAAGTCCTGTTTAACCCCTGACAAACTTGGAGATCACTACAAGAAACCGGAGTGATTGTCGTGACGGTGAAAGGTCTGATACTACTTACTGTAGAAGGTACTGGAGTAACGACTTCCACAGTATACGTAAATAGACCTACTGTAAGACTAGGAAAGTCTTCTAGATCTTTCAGTGGTATTTCAGCATACCTTTCACCATGTCGTAGAGTCTCTTGTGTTCGAAATAAACGTAGGACTGTTCACGCTGAAACTGTTCTGGTTCTAACTTATGGATCCAGAGTAGTAGAGAGTACCCTTTCGACTTTACCTAGGACAGTCCCAACGACCACAGTGACTCACCGGTTGTGGATTGTTATTCTTCCTCCACGTCAGCACGGAACCAAAACGGTTGAAGATAGCAGTTGAATAACTCTTCAAGAGTGTGGTACGTGTAGGTTACAAGCTGGACGAAGCGTTTCTGTGAGGAACCTGTACCCCTGGGAGTGTAGTCCGACGGAAGCTGTGATTTCTCTAACCATTGTAGACGTGGGTAGGAACGTAAATTCTTGATTGTCATTGCATTCAGCACTCGATAGTCTTGGACAAACCGTAGGGCACCATCTTTCTTTTTGACAAAGAACACTGGTGAGGCCATTGGTGACTTTGATGGTCAGATGTGTCCTGTGCTCAAATTCTCCTCGAGGAATTTGTCCAATTCAGCCTGCTCTCCTGGAGAGAGGGGGTATACCTTGGGTGAGGCTCTGGGGTTGGCTCCGGGTTCTAACTCAATGGCATGATCCCATGGTTTGCGTTCTGGAAGCTTGTCAAACGACTCCTTTGCAAAGACATCTTTTTAATCAGACAGGTAGTCTGGAAGAGTGTCTGAAGGTTGGGAGTTGTGCCAGGCTGCTTCTGCAAGGCGTTGGGATGTTGTTGAAGAAGCACGAATGAACTCAGCTTGGGGAGGGAGCATAGCGACTAGAATGCGGTCACCCTCTTCTATGGTCTCATCAGATGTGCCTTCAGCCATTTCAGAATCACCCCCATACTGTTGACTCAGGAGGAGTTCTTCTTCAGCTGTTGATCCATCTGAATCATGCATGAGAATAGGGCAAGGCCCAATATGGCAGGTGCGCAGTCGTAGGGCCTTCTGATGTTCTTCCTTGATGATGTTGCAACATGTATGGCACTGGGGAGGACACCGAGTCATCCGTACTTCTTGAGGCTTCCAGTCAACCTCTGGGTTGTGGTCCCGAAGCCAGGTGTAGCCAAGGATCATACGTTGACACCCTAGGTGCATAACAGCGAACACAGCTCTTTCAGAATGGTCTTTGTACCACAGAATTAGATCAACAACTTCAGTGATAGATCCAGATTCATTGGGTGAGCCATCAACATTGTACACAGGAATAGGATGAGAGAGTGGTCGTGCAGTGAGGCAGTTTTCCTTAACAAATCCTGAGTCGATAAACAAGCCAGTGGCACCAGAGTCAAGTAGAGCGCAAACCGAGTTGATCTCTGCTGTGTCTGTGGTTTGAACCTCAACTGGGAGATAGAGGGAGTTTGGACCTGGGGTGGAAGCAACAACATACTGTGCAGGAAGGGTTCATTCCCATTTTTTACGACAGAAGCGAGTAATAGGTCAGAAAGGAGTTAAGGGTTGTGTGTCTAGCATTTCGGTCTCCATAGCTGAGGAATCAGGTTCTGAATCTGTATATTCATCATTTACCTGATTATACAGCAGTGGAGCGAAATGATTGGAAATTGGCAGCAGGGGCACACTATTCACCTGCTGCGTGACACAAAATCCTCTTCTTCTTCCTGAGGCTCTGGACCATCCTCCTTGATAGGGCTTGCAGCTTTATGATCAGCAGATGACACCAAGTGGGCGATCCATTCCTCTTTCTCTTCTGCAGTCATGGTACGAACATCAAAGGCTTGAGGACATTCTCTAGAGAAGTGGCCTGGTTTTCCACACCTATGGCAGACAAGAGAACTAGATTGATGACGATGAGTGGCATCTACCTCCATTGCTACTGGCTGAACAGCTGTGGTGACAGCAGGTGGGGCTAGCTGAAGTTGTGGTGCCAAGTCTGATTGGTGAGGTGGGGGTGGATTTCTGTGGTTAAGACCAGTAGAGACGATGGTGGGGTGGGCTGAAGTGTTTGGTGTACCACGGGAAGCACTTTGAAATGCTTCATTGGCAGCACGTGCCTGTGAAATTGTCCTAGCCACTGAAAACCATTCAGAAAGGTCATCGTCTGAGGGGTGTCCTTCAACCATATTTGCAATCCGACTCTGGACAGACGGGTCTAGACCGTGACGAAATTTCATGACCAGGGAGGCTTGTTCCGTGTACCCAGACTTCTCGACCAGTTCCTCGAATTTGTCGATGTAATCATCAACCATGCGACAATTTTGATAATATTGATGAGACTCAAGCTTGGTCCTGGCAGTAGTCTCTTCATGAGGAAGGAAGAATGTTGATTTGAACGCTTTTTCAAAAGAAGCCCAAGAAGGATGAGTAGGCCTGCCAGTTTTGGTTTCCATCTCAAAGATACGTGTGGCAAATGAAGAGGCACAACCAGATTTCATGAATGACAAGGCCCAGAGGACCTTGGCATGATCATTGGTAAATTGGGTCAGGCATAGGGAAAGGTAGAGCTTGCACAAGTTTGGGAAGGCTCGTCCTTTCTCTCTGTCGCCACTGAAATCAGCTGGAGTGGCAGGTGTTGCACGTTTGTGAGTGGGAGAAGGGGAGAGTGACGTGGTCATGAGGTTGGCAACATCATGGTTCAAGGTGTGTACTTGGACATCTGTTTGCCGGAGTTGTTGTGATAACAATTCCTTCTCCTCTCTTTCAACATGTAGGGCAGTCTCTAGGACAGCAACACGTTGGTGAAGCTCATTGTAAGCCACTTGGAAAACAAAGGAAATAGGGTCTTCAGAGATGGGTGTAGACATAGTGGAGATATATGGAATATGGGGTGCTATGTAGAGAGTGTACCAGAGGGGTTCTGAACTGCTATGCACCTGAAGAAGTCGATTCAGAGACAATAGCAACAGCAGCCGGTCCGGTAAGTTGTCAGGCTTTTCTACTATAAGGGCAACCTCCAGGGGAAGTGGAATATCACACTGAACACTGGCAGATGGGAATCCGAAGATATATAAGCTCACAGAAGACTACATACAAGGATACACACCTGGCAGATGGGAATTTGGTGGGCCCGGCCTAAGGTTCCCACTGCCAAGATAACTACCTAAAGGGTACGCAAATAAGCGCCGGGACGTACTGTGATTACATAACGGGATTGGAATCCAATCCCATTACGTAACCAGGCGCTTATGCGAAGGAAAATGAAGAACGAATGCACTGTGTTTACGTAACGGGATTGGATTCCAATCCCATTACGTAACACAAGCGCTTATGTGAGTGAGAATGGATGCCAAGTTACGTAATGGGATTGGAATCCAATCCTGTTACGTAACCGGGCGCTTAAATAAGCGAACTTGAACGAAAAGATAGGGGGAGAAGAATAGATAGGAAGAAGAGATAATAGAGAAGTGTAGAACCACATGAACTGGGGTTCCCCTTACAGTGGTGGTAGGGGATCAAAAGGCGATTTGCACTTCCACAAAGCATTTTCCCTATATATATCTGATCCAAGATCTCAGCCTTTATGGATAACTGACACCCAAAATTTCCCATGATATTCAATAGCGTAATCAGCCTTGAGGGCTCGGCTGTAAAAGGGAGATACTGTTAGATCTCAGATCCGACTCGCGTTACTCCGACGTCTTGCATATTCCGAATAAGCCCTTTTCCGCTTATCTCCAACATATCCCCATTTATTATTCTTAGCCACAATTCTATTTCGATATTATCCCCGTATGTCTGTTCTTGATCTCCATATTTGCTCCGACTTTGTAACTCCGTATCACGCACCCTTATCTTCCGTTTCCAATTTCGGAATCCTGCATGTTCTTAAATACGTTTTCTCTTGATCAAGCTTCTTTAGCTTGTATATCTTTCTTAACCCTCTTATCTCTCTTATATTGTATATCTTATACCCTTTTCACATATCTCACATTCTTCATATCTCATTACCTCAACTTGTTATTCCAATATAACTCGCAACACCCTGATATATCCCGCTCATCCTATATCATTAAACCTTTATTACACTTCATTGCTCCAAAACTTCTACCTGCAATAAGGCCTTCAAGCCTTGTTTGGTATTCTGATTATTCTGATTACTTCCGACCCTACCTCATCCAACATTCCAAAACCCTCCTTGATTACACTCGCTTTCCAGTAAAGCTAACCCTCACTCGATATTGATTTATCGTTACCCCTATTCCATCCGCATTGACTATTCCATTCCCAAATACCCAAAACCCCCACTCATCTCCAATAAGTCTCAATGTATCATTGGCACTGACCTTCCGAATAGACCCGACCAATCAGAACCCTGATAACACTTTCCGGTCTTCAATCCGAAATACCAGGGCACTAGAAATCCAAGAGGGCGCAACCCATAAGTTGAAGCCAATCCCCGTATAGATCAGTCTTTGGATCTCTGACTTCCGAGTCATCCAACATTCTGCGCATTTCCAAATATTGTGACTACCGATCTCGGTCAAGGAGAGTTCTGACCAAATCCGACCCTGATGTCAAATCCGGCACTCTAACACTTATACCACTAATCCACAACACCAATATATTAGGATACATTTTCACAGAATTATATGACATAACAGGCCCCACATGTTTATACCACCCCCATTATAATACACTGTAGGAAGACTTTGGACTCATTACATGTGGGCACTTGTCAGGAGTTCAATAACATGCTGAGGAGCAGTGTCCAAGTAGCATAGGTTTCACACACTGTTAAAAAGTGTAAATTGCACACTGCCTAGCAGTGCAGTATTTTATTGGAAAAAAAAACATCAATATACACTTTACTTCAGTGCAAAAAAGCACAAACTGTTGCTCTGTGTGACCTGCGACTCGGCATGAGCACCTACCTCACAGAATGGTGTTATGAACTAGATTTCTTCTCATCGGATGTCGGAATTATTGGAATGTCGGAGTTCGGGATTTGGAGTTCGGCTTCAACTTATAGGTTGCGCCCTCTTGGATCCTTCATGTCTGGTATTTCGGAAGGTCAGGATATTGGAGAAGTTGGAGAAGGTCGGAGGAGTTGGAGAACGGAAAGTCGGATAAGACTTAGAGATGGAAGTGAGAAGATATCGAGTCAAGGTAGGTCAATATTCGAACTGAAGAACAAAGTACATGGAGGAGTTGTATATAATGAATTGATATGGTCCGAGTCAGAAAGATACAAAATGTGGAAATCTGTGAATATGGGATCGGGGTAAAAGTAAATATGGACATAAGACCGAAGATGTAGATCTTGATAAGAAATGACTAAATATAGATGGAATGGGGATAAGTAGAACGGGTGGAGTAAGTCGGAAATGCGAATTGGAATATATCGGAGAAAAGTGGAAAAGCTGGGAATGATTCTGGGTTCTAACAGTATCTCCTCTTTAAGGCTGAGCCCTTGAGGTCTAAGATCAGCATGGGAAGTTTTGTTTGGTGATTAAGCGAGACCCCTAATGTGATATATAAGAGTGACAGATGGGGTTTGACTTATCAGACTTCTGATCTTCTTATCCCTACTCCCCTCTAAGCTCAATGTCGATGCCACCGATTATCTCGCTTGAAGATCTTATTTCCAAAGATGATTTGGGGTTGGAAAATGATCTGGAGGTGCAGATTTGCGAGATTTCGGAGTTGCAAAAAGAAGCAGTGAAGAAATTGGAGTGGAAAAAGGTTGAAAAGGATGAGAGAAAGGCCAAAAAGAAATTGGAGGGAAAATCTTGGGAAAGGAAAAGCGATGTGGTGGATAGAACCATTACTTGTCGGAGGGTGCAAGAATCTGCCATAAATCGGATTGGGCACAAACAGTATTGTTGTGTGGGATGTTGGGTTTGGGACATGTTTTGTTCACCAATAGCAGAAGGAACAAACAGGACATGCGATGAGTAGGGTTCTGCATGGGTAACCCTGGGTACGAAAACCTCAACCCGTACACACGGCCTGGGTACGGGTGTTCGCCAGGTATGACCCAGTGTGCTGGCAATGTCCGCTGCCAGTCACATGTCACACCTCCACCACCTCCACACCCACCACCATCGCTCCACCATCCAGCGCAGCCAGGCCCACAGCCAGTTGCGAAGCCGGCCAGCCAGGCCCTCAACCACACTGCCACGCACGACCACGTCACACGTGCACTGTGACACGGCCACCACCTCCACACCCACCACATCACCCCACCCAGCCTCGACCATACCGCCACGCACAACCACAGGGGGTGAATGGGAGGGGGTGGGGGATGGGGCGATACCCTAGGGCACATGGGGTGGGGTGCAGGGCACATGGGGTGGGGCGTAGGGCATGTGGGGTGAGGGCATAGGAGATGTGGGGTCCAGGGAGGGACAAGGTGCATGCAGGCATGCAACGTGCAGTGCACATTGCATGCCAGTGGGGCAGGGACGCCACATCCTAGTGATACCTGGGAGTACCCACGGGTTGGGTATGTCTGACCCATACCTGACCTGCGGGGACCCATACCCATAAGCCCCACGGGTTACCCATACCCGTGTAGATCACTAGTGATGAGTGTGCAAAGGATGGAAGGACATGCCATCAACTGCGAGTGTCAGGATTTGCGGAAGAAATCACAAAAGGTGTGGATGTGAGTAAGGGAGGAACAGCAGAATTACTTTTGAAGGAAATCCAAGAGTTGTGGAAGTCTGTCGATCGTCACACAAGTTCCATGTGTATACATTCCAAGGAGACACAGATTCTGACTGGATGGGTGCAAAGAATGGTTCAGCACCAGGAATGGGAATTGGAAGTGAGGATGGAGGAAATGGAAAGGGATGAAATATGGGAAATGGAATTGGAAAATGAATTGAGATTGAGCAGAAAAGTGAAGTGGGATTTTTTGGAACAGATGGAAATGTAATTTAGAGAAATGAACACGGAAAATATAGGAAAAAATTGGAAAAAAGAAAAGGAAAAGTTAAGGCGGAATCGGACCGGGTTTATTGGAATATTTGTTATGAAAGTCTTCAATGATTTCTGAAGTGTTGCCTAATTCCGTAGTGGGAATCCACAAAGTTTCTTCATCAGTACCTTGATAGTCCATCCAGCGTACCAAGTATTGTATCTTGCAATGTCGGCGATTGTCTATCTTGGAATCCAGAATTTTGTTGATTTCGTATTCGGGTTCGCCTTTGATAATAACTGGCAGAGGTGGAGGCTGTATTTGGTTCAGAATTTCATTCAGAGTTGTGGGTTCTAGCATAGAGACATGGAAGGATGGGTGAACAGCATGCATACTGTCAGGTAAACGAAGAATGAAGGCTCAATTACTGGTACCTGTGGGTGTGATGATTTCAAAAGGTCTGAGGTATTTTTCGGTGAGCTTCTTTGAAGGTCAGGTTGTGTGGAAAATTCAGCTTTGACGAAGACTTTGTCGCCTACTTTGAAGTCCAGGGCTGAAGAATGTTTCTTGTTTGTGGGTTCCTTGTATTGGGATTGTGCGTCGGAAATTCTCTTTCAGAGTTCCTGGTGGAGTTCATCTAAGTCGAGCATGAAATCTTTCACGTGGGACGAGACAAGATCACATTCGGGATGTACTGAAATGTCAGGATTGTAACCTTTGTTGGCGAAGAATGAAGAAACTCCCATTGTCGCGTTCGGAGTGTTGTTATAGGTGAATTCTGCAGTCAGAAGAAGTTCAGCCCAATTGTCTTGTTGATAGTTACAATAAATGTGGAGATATTGCTCAAGAGTCTGATTTGTTCATTCTGTTTGTCTGTCACCTTCAGGGTGATAACCAGAAGTGAAGTGGAGATTCATGTCTAGCACGTTTCCAAGTGTGCGGAAAAAGGAAGACACGAATTCCCAACCTCAATCGGAGGTAACGTGAGTCAGAACACCGTGCTTGGAGAAGATGTGGAGAATGAAAAGCTGAGTGAGCATTGGAGAAGTGATCGTTGTGACTGTTGGAATGAATATAGCTTGTTTCGTGAGTCTGTCAATGATAACAAGGATGCTGTCAAAACCCGATGAAAGCGGAAGCGGCTCAATGAAGTCCAAGAATATGGAGTTCCATGGTCTTGGCAGGATCAGTAAGTGCTTCAGGAATCCATAAGGCTGGTGTCATTGGGATTTTGATTGCATGCATGTTGTACAGGATTTGACATAGGAAATCACGAAGTCATGGAGTTTTGGCCATGTGTATTCACGTCGGATATTGCTGAGTGTCTTGTTTTGTCTGAAATGTCCGGAGATTTGTGATCATGCAGATATTGTAGAACGTGGAGTTGGAGATCATTAACGTTGGGAACGTAGATTCGGTTGTTGAGTCAGAGAAGTCCTTGAGGATTGACTGACCATCGGGGTGTCAGAGGATTTGCAGGATCAGAGGAGATGGATTGTTGGATGTCTTTGTGAAGTTTCTCGAAATCCATGATGGTAACTGCATGGAGAATTGTGACGTTGAGAGATGTGGCTCGGAGGGACAATGACAGCTGTTTGTTAGTAAAAACCAGGTGGAAATTGTGCAGATTAACACTGGCATAGTCGCTACTCCCCTCTTTAGGATAGACATCCCATCGTCTAGTTAAAGAGTTGGGTTTCGTTCCGAGTTTTCCAGGTTGGAATCGGATAACAAGGTTGAATTGGCATAGGTATTCCAACCATCGGACTTGTCGTCGGGTTAAAAGCTTAGTGGTGGCAAAATATTCGAGGTTCTTGTGGTCGGTTACAATGTCGATGGTGGAACCAGAACCTTCGAGGAAATGCCGCTGACAAGCATGATACTCGACAGCGCCTACTACACTACAAAAGACGCTCACTGCACACATGCCTATCTTCATCAGCTTTCGCCAGACCATCATGTGCTGTGCTACCTCCAGTCTGCCAGATACATCATCTCCACACTCGTTCCATCTTCATCAATTCTATTTTCGATATGCCATCCAGAATTGCCGCCACCACATCCCATGATTTGTTTCAGATGACCGCCAAGCCAGACATACACATTGGACCACACATTGAACTTCCTAGTCAACATTCTCCCCTTGATGTTCATTTATCCAATCCTCCTCCACATGTCGCACACCATCAGTACTATCCTCTTTATGTCGAATCTCCTGAAAGCCCATTCCAAATATTCCCCTCATATCCTCCCTATCGCGTTCACAACTGCATATGGGTATTCGACCCTGTCTTCCATGCTCCCTTCCATGTCATTGGTTTCGACCCAAACTACAAACCAGTGAATGGTTGGCATTGTATCGTACTCAGGAACTACTGGGATATCAAAGAGTTTGGTCTAGGAACAGAGATTTGCTATGGTTATGTGCCTAATGTTTGAACCCAGATTCATTCCCAGCTTTTCTGCTTTTCTCTGATCTATTCCAATTCATATTTCTGATTTACTCCACCCGTTTTTACTTATCCCCATCCCATCTATATTTAGTCATTTTTATCAGATCTACATCTTTGGCCTTATGTCCATATTTACTTCTACCCCGATCCCACAATCGCTCCGTTTCGGATTTCCATATTCGTATCTTTCCGATTCGGACCGTATCAATTCGTTATATACAACTTCTCCTTGTACTTTGTTAGTCAGTTCAAATATTGACCCACCTTGACTCGATAACTTCTCACTTCCACCTCTAAGTCTTATCCAACTCTCCAATCTTGTCTGACTCCTCCGACACCCCAACCTTCCAAAATACCAGGACACAAAGGATCCAAGAGGGTGCAACCTATAAGTTGAAGCCAACATTCATAGGTTCCAATTTCCGACTCCAAATCCAAACTCTGACATTCCAATAATTCTGACATCCAACGAGAAGAAATCTAGTTCATAACACCTAAGGACTTCATCAGGCAAGACTCGTCTTTGTTCTCTCTCTGGAGGAGATTCGTATCCAAGTGTCGTGATTGGTTCAAATGTTTCTGAATCGTCTTCAAGTCAAGTAACTCTCTTACTCATCCTTGGAGATATTTGACAATCAACTGGAATCCTATTGGACAGCTATGACTCATTTTCCCCACATGACTCACTCGCTTCTTGGCTGTACTTCTATTTCCAATTCGCTGCCACATTTCCATTCATTTCTTTGACCACCTGACTCATTTCTCCATTCTATTACAAACCACCTTCCTATTTTGGTTTTCTGCCTCTCGCCATTAGTCATTTCTCCTATCTGCTGTCGACACATCGTTGTATGGAATACTCACATTGTTTGTTGTTCTGCTCATGTATATAAGGCCTGTTTCGCCTTAGTGTACCCCAATTCACCTCTTTCAGTTGGATTCACTCGTCTAAGTCTAAGTCTAAGTCTACTACTACGTCTACTACTTCTACGTCTATGTCAAGGCCAGCATTGTCAATCACGTGACATTCGCTGTTGTATCTCGTCTTCGCTTACGTCATCATATTACGTCATCATCATCATCGTCACTGCTACGTCCTCATCTTCATCTTCGTTCTACCTTTGTTGCTGCTGATAGCAAAGCGCACTGAGCCGAACACCAGTGTTAGTAGCCGTGCAACGACGACACCGCTACCCACTGTCTTTTGGATCCATTTCCAAAAGTAAACTGACATTTGTGGCTGCCCCAGAGAGGCCCAGTCCATCATCTATCATCTCAGCAATCCCTATTCCCATTTCGACACACATCCTTCCATCATGTTCTTCCAGAACTCAGTTCGGTCTAGCCCATTGATTGTTCATCACACATGTTCCTCATCCATCATCTTCTCAATAAGGCCTTATCCCTTCCTGTTTTATCTATCTGGCACTCTCTCCGACAGTTATTGCCATTTATATCTGTCATACCTAGCTATTCCGACGACACCTGTCTATTTCGTACATAACAGCCAGTCGTATTGCAAGTTAACTACACTTCACGACAGCCAATACAGTCAACAGCCATCTCAATTGGTAACCCACACCAGATCAAAGCTTTTCCTGCAGATCCTATTCCACATCCAGACTTACCATTGCCATCTTAGGACCTATTTGCCTGGCCTCATTCATACCTCCAAGGCGCTTGGCACTCATACCTTCTATTTTGGGCTTCATTAAGCACTTGCTTATCTTTTGACGCTCATCTGGCCTCCATTTGTATTCCCATTCATTCCCAATCTGACTCCTACCACCTCCGACTACTTCCGACCACATCTGGTCTCCACCGACATCTCACAGCGCCCTTCATCAAGTGCCAATTTCCAGGATCTCACCAGCCCGATTTGTACCGGATCCTTTTGACATCATCCATTGGCGATCGTTCCTAGTGCCTGTCAATCAATCTTCATTTGTCACTGCCTGTCCAGTACTCTAATCAAAGTACAATCTGCCGGCATTCAGCACTCACCTCCATCAGATCCAGCTCCTTCCTTCTTTGGCCTAATCCTTGACTCCCTCTTTGGTCCAAAGACTCATTTCGCTCATCCCAGTCGGCTAGTCAATACACCTCCACCTGGCCACATTTGGTTGTTATCCTCATCAAAACTTCATATTGACAATCCTAGCTGGTTTCCCAATCAAGCACGTCTCTGGACTTCAATTCCTGTCAACAATCCGCTGCTAATTGACTCCCTTATTGACCATCCCATCCTATATCCCCTTGAATACGACTTCTTGACTCCAACAGAGCTCAATACACCTGTCAGCTCCCGTTCATCTAGCTCATCTATTGTCATGTTTCAATCAATTCGCTCCAAATTTGACTTCCCTCCCCCTCCCTCTCGGAATGCACCCAAGAGATTTTCTGGCCAATATGATGAAGTTGCCACTTTCCTCAAAACTTTTGCAGAACTTTCCGACGCATATGGTTTAACAAATGAAGACCGTTTTGAACGACTTCCCCTCTATGTCAAACGATCGGTACGACAGGTCATCAAAGGCTTAAGTGAATTCCATCAGAAGAACTGGACCGCATTTGATGCCAAGCTTAGAGTCCTATATGATAATGACTGGACATCAAAGTGCTTTAAAGAGAAAGATCTAGAGAACTGTATGACCAAATATTGTCACAGGGTCCTTCGAAATCTCTGTGACTTCCACCGCTATCAAAGGAAGTTCACTCGCATTGCAGGCTGGCTGCTCAATCGCTCCAAGATCAGTGACAGTGCCTATGAAAGATACTTCTGGCGTGGTATTCCAAAATCTATTTGGGAGAAACTTGAAGACAGAATGCTCCAGGAAAATGCTGCACTCAACAGATCTGTTCCCTTTAAAATCAACATTGTAGTCAAAGCTGCAGAACACGTCTTCGACCTTGGTAAATTCTATGATGATGAATCTGACTCGGATGGTTTTGTTTCAGAAGCAGATGATTCAGATGAAGAAGAAAGTGGTTCATCAGACAATGATGACAGTGATTCTGATGACAACATGAAAAAGAAGAAGAAGACAACCTCCAAGTCCAAGAAAGCTTCCCCAGCTCCTTCCCCTCCTACTTTGACTTCTACTCCTTCATCTTCGACTTCTAAACCCAATTGCTCATCCCAGAATGAAACTGACGAAGTTGCAGATCTCATCGACAAGCTTGCTCACATGAACATCAGTGACCCCAACTACTACTCTCTTTATTTTCAAATTGTCACAAAAGTGCCCATTATGGTCAATATTCTTCCAAAGGCCTCCCAATGCTCTAGTGAAACTCACCCTTGCACCAATACATCCTCCTCGAGTCAATCCCAACAGGCTAATTCTAGCTTGTTTGAATGCTATTTCTGTGGAGAAAAAGGACATGGAACTCGATGATGCCATCAAGCTAATACTATGATTGCTGCTAACACGATTTCTTGAAATGATTCAGGTCGTATCACATGGCCAGATGGTTCAGACATCCTTCGTAATGGTTCAGAAACCATTTTATCTGCCATCAATCGAGAATTAGCTCTCCAACTCAGGAAAAATTCGGATCGTCCTGCGGCTACCAATCTAATCATGGCTCCTCCAGAAATATATGCAGCTGACTCAGACTATTCAGAGAGCGACAGTGGCAAGGTCTATGCACAGTATACCAATCCTGTCTCACGACCACGTGATGAGAGAAAAAGCGATAGGAAGAAGACAAGATTCGATGGAGTTTATCCTCCTCCTCACCCTAAGCTGGCTCCCAAAGCTCAAGACACATCATCTAATCCAGCAGTCCCCTCTCAGGCAACTATATCCCCTCTTCCTGATGCCTCCCAGTCTCCTACTCCATCATCATCGGCAGACAAAGAGAACATTATTCCTAAGGTTACTCCTTACGACATTCCTCCCCTTCCTTTTGATCCAGATGATGATGATCAAATCATGGAAGATGTCCCACAGCCTACACCTCCTGCAACTCCTTCTCGTTTTGGACCTTCCAGGGATGCTAAGCCATTGAGATCATCAATGAAACTTTCAACAGCTCCCAAGACCTCCAAGACACCAGCTCCAGTCACTACTCCTTCATCTCCTTTGACAAAACTTCAGTCACAACTCCAGTGCAGTCTCAATGTTGACACCTTTGTTGACAAAATTTTGGACTCACCTATCACTGTCAAACTCGGAGAAGTACTTGGCTCATCACCTTTTATGTCAAGAAAGATTTTGGATTATCTGCGGCTCACTCGTCCTATGCTCTACACTCGACATCAACACTGCTATGGTTAACAATATGGGCATGAATCCTCCAATGTGCTATTGTCCTTGTGAAGCTAGACTCATCTCCATTCGCATGAGCTTTGATACAGGACATTTAGTCAATACTCTCATCGATTCTGGCTCAGAACTCGACATTGTATCACGAGAAGTTGCCAACCAGACACAGATACCTATGGATCTTTCAGCCACTTCATTTATGCATGACGCTGGACAGCACACTACTCCCCTTGAAGGACGTATTCACAATGTCAATCTCAGCACAGGAAATCTCGTTACTACAACAGATCTTTGGGTCAGTGGCAGAGTTGAATTCTCTCTTCTTCTAGGACAACCTTGGCAATGTCGAAATCATATTAGCATTGAAGAAAGAAAAGAAGGAACTTATCTCTGTCGTCGAGACAATACTGACAGAAAAATTTGGGAACTCTGTGTTATTCCTGCTAAAAACAATTCAGATGAACACAATCATGACAACAGGTCTTTTTTTGGGAATCCTCACAATCATCATCCACATCTACATTCAGATCAAGAATAATACCTCCTTCAGTCTGAGATGACTTTAAACTACCATATACCCATTCTCCAATCTCAAATTCTCCCTCCTCGTCTTTCTTTTCAAGTCCTATATATGCTGGTTCAATTCTCATGATTCGGAATGTCTCCTCTCCTCAAGAAAATCAAGAAAATCCAAAAACAAGTTCTACTTTCGCCAACAGAAAATACAAGCCTGTACATTAAAGAATTCACCTGGTTCCAGCTGTTTTCCCTGAAGATGCTCATGTAACTCGAAGATTTCCCAATAATCCCCTTCTCAACCTTCCTGTACTATCACCCAATCCACCCGACTTCATTCTCACTCCAAAACTCACTCATGAACACCTCAAGATCCTCAATCTCAATCCTGATGGTTTCTTATCGCCTGAAGAAGAAAAGCTTATGACGATGGTATTCACAAATAACCAAAGAGTCTTAGCATATGGCAATTTGGAAAGAGGAACACTTTGTTCAGATTACTTCTCTGACTACATCATGCCTGTTATCGACCACATCCCTTGGGCTAATCCCCAAATCCCTATCCCTCCAGCCTACCTTAAACAAGTCATCAAGCTCACAAAAGGCAAAATTGAATCCGGAGTTTATGAGCCCAGTCAAGCCTCATACAGATCTGCTATGTTCTACACTCAAAAGAAAGATGGTGGTTTACGACAGGTCATCGACCTTTGAAACACTCAATGGCATTACTATCAAAAGATGCAGGACTCCCTCCAGTCATCGACTCATTTGTTGCTCCCTTCTCTGGACACTCCATCTATTCTGTTTTCGATCTCTTTTCAGGCTATGATGCCAGATGTATTTCACCCCAAGAGCCGTGATCTCACTTCATTCCAATGATCTCACTTTCATTCCAAACTCCACTAGGACTTATGCGATATCGAAGTCTACCTCAAGGCTACACCAATTCCTCTGTCGAATTCCAGAACTGCACTGTCTTCATTCTACAAGACGAAATCCCTGATAATGTTGGTGTCATGATCAACAATCTCGGAATCAAAGGCCCTCCTACTCGATACGAACAGCCAGATGGATCTTATGAGACTATTCCAGAAAACTCAGGCATTCGTCGTTTTGTTTGGGAACACACAATCATTGTCAATTGAATCCTACATCAAATTGCAGAATGTGGTGCTACTATCTCTCCAAAGACGTCTCAAGTTGCTCAACCTGATGGTTTACTTGTTGGTCAAAGAGTCACATATGAAGGATGACTTCCAGATCACTCTACTATCTCCAAAAT
>MU134434.1:162896-224241 GCA_015039355.1 Ramaria rubella | reverse complement strand
CACCGTTCTCTTTTAGGCTTTATCCATATCCATATTCAGTAACTCAATTTCAATATTACAGCTATTTGCATTACCTAAGGCGGGCGCTCAATTGGCGTTTGAAATTAAATCCAGTACTAGATGAGTAACCCGTGCTTCGCACGGCACCCTGTTTAGAATTTGGTGGAGTTTTTACATGGTGAAAATTATATTTTTACACAGCTACATGGCCTTGCTAAAGCTCGGGATTCTTCTGCATAATTAAAATCACATTCTATATGGCCTCACTAACAAACATTGGTTTTTTTTCCACATTATCCTAAACCAAGTCAGAGCATCAGCCACAGTGCCATATCATATCGGGTCTCACTTACTCAAGATGGATGAAGCAGAACATCTTTATATTTGTTACAGCATCTTCATTGAGAAGTAGTTTTACTCTGTTCCAGTTGGTTCCCCAAGGGACTGTGACATAGAATTGACAAAGATCAAACATAGGGACTCACAGGTCTATTCCAACAGTGCCTTGGATCATTGGATTCAAATTTCAGACCGTCTTTTTTTGAGTTGGATTGTTCAAAGTGGACTTGGATATTTGGATCATCTGGTTCAGAGTTGCCAGTTGGATTGTTCACATGGCAGTTGGACTCTCCAGTTCAGAATCAGACCATTCAATTCGTAGATTGTTCAAATCTGATTCGGATGTCTGATTTCTGATTCAGAATTGGATCATCTGATTCAAAGACAGATGTTTAATTTGGAGACAGATTGTCTGATTTAGACATGTAATTTTCTAATTTGTGCTCAGACTGGCCACTTGCACTGGCAAGCTCTATCTTAATGATGGTGTTCCACCACACTAAGGCTCTCAATGGCTTAGACCTGTGAGTAAGGGTACATAAGAACCCTTGAGTCAGATCACAACCTGGCACTTAAATAGGTGTGCTGGGCACCCATACCTGTATGACCTCTGGGTGATTTTTTATTTGTGTTTATTTTGGCTGGTTAGGTTCTGTAAACAGATAATATATATTTAATTAAACAGGCTAACCCAGCAACTAAATTACTTCTGGGTATGAATATAGGTATCTGCAGGTAAAACCTATGTAGGGCTCAGGCACCATACTGTATATGGGTACAGCCGTATATCATACAGGTGGTTTATGGCTGTCACCGTAACGTATCCGTACCATCAGAAGGCCTGACGGTATGTATACGACCACCTGTATTTACAGGTTATGGCACCATATGGCAGCCCGACGGTCATCAATGTCTTACAGCAGATTTGTCTGGGATGGCCGATGGTACGGTTATGGCACCGTAATACGGGTGCTGTAAGAACAGCTTGTACAGGTATGGTGCCAAGCCCTAACCTATGCAACATGCAACCTGTTGAGAGGCTTACTGCAAGGGGAACATATATTGGTCTGATTTGGCCATATGCTGACACCTATGCTCTATCCTACATCATGCTGGAGTCCAGGGGAGTATGCAGCAGGACACTTCCCACTTACTTTCCTCTCTTTAGCCATCTCTGATGTAACACAGACACATATCTGCTGTGTGAGTCATGCTTAGATATCATGTTGGTTTGATTGGTGGATATCAGTGAGCATCATGCAGGCTGATTTAGGGCCCCTTGCAAGTACATACACATACTCTTGGATACCATATCTGTGGGTATGTGAGTCACCACACATTAGTACCTGTACTCCCCATTTTTTACAGATACACATGGATACCAGCAGGTAATCTGCAGATTTTTCACAGGTATACCTGTACTGGTACTTTATCCGTGGATGTGTATGTGTAAATGTTTGACCAAATCTCATACCCATACTCTCCATTCCTAAGGAGTACAGGTATGGTGTTACAGTTACTGTTACTTGTGCAATGCCCTAGTCTGATTTCGTAGATAGTGTCAAACTGTTATCTTATAGGTGCCTATCAACTGTATATGCAGTAGATAGCTCATGTACATTGTGTTATTTGTGTAGACTTAGGATTAAAGGCATCTTGCATTGCTCTTGTGTCCCCTTACACTTACACCACATCAGCACTGATATAAAGCAAAAGTTCAGAGTCTGATCATCTGCTTTAGATTCTGATTCATAATTGGATCATCAGGCCAGTTTGAAGTCAGATTGACCAGTTTTAAGTTGGAAGCCAAATCAGCATCAGATTTAGTGAGTTTCAGAATTAGGTTGGCCAATTCAGGATCAGATTGGCTGGTTTGGAGTTGGATTGTTGAATTTGGAATCAGATTGGCTGCCGTGGTTCAGAGTCAGATTAGCTGGTTCATCAGATTGGCCAGTTCAGAGTTGTATTAATCTTATTCAGAGTTAGATTGTCCCATTCAGAGTTGGATTAATCTTATTCAGAGTGAGCTTGTCCCATTCATAATCAGTTTGGAGTTGGATTGGCCAGTTGAGAATCAGTTTGGCTATTCAGAGTTGAATTAAGATCAATCTGTCTGATTTGAATTCAGCTTGTTCAGACTGATTCAGACTGATTATTATCTGATTCATTCAGATTCTCATCTGTTTTAATTTTGACACTCCAGGCTACCTCAGGACCCCAAACCCTAACCCTAAAATTGACTGGAAGACACTGCCTTGGTATTATTGTTATTTTCTTGGGGAAAGACTCAGGCAAGTGCCAGGGATGTCCCAGTAGCCTCCTTGATTTTTCCTATATTTCTCTGGAAATTATTTGGGCTGCTGTGGGGCTCAGGAGCCAACTTTTAAGCTGACAAAGCATGACAAATCAATGGGTGCCTAAAAACGCCCACCACCCACCGTTGCACTTGAATATATAGAGTCGCAAACATGATATCTCCTTGATTTCTGCATGGATTGGCTTGAAAATTGGACAGTAGATTCACAAATATATCTGCTAGTGCTTCCCTATGTAGTTGGAGCATGAAATTGTGTACAAAAATGTTGCTGTTATCGTGCAGTAGTGCAGTAGCTAGATGAAAAGATTGAATGAATGGGTGATTCACTGAGGATGTATATTATCTACCTAGATGAAAAGACTATACATGCAAATGAGTGAACTAGAACAACAAAATGGTTACAAAAGAATGCACATACCTCAGTGAATGGGTGATTGTAAGAAGGTAGATTCTTACAGTAGCATATATGCTACAAATTAGGGTATATAAGTCACCAGAGTGGCTTATGGGTTGTATTATATAAGCCGCCCACTAGGGGCGCCTGTAGGTAGTGGACAACTATACAGTTGTCCACAAGTAATTAGATAAGCAATCAGAACTTACTTGTAACCACACAACTCGCAGACACCAATAAACTATTGGCACAGTCTGTTTAGTGTGAACACTAAGATTCTTACACATTTTTGACTGCCAAAACTATTGGCAGCACTGTGATAAAAAAGATCAAACCGATCTTTTTACCCAAACTGATGAGTTTAACACTCGCTGGAATTCTTGGAAACAGTAAACAGACATTCACTGTTTATTCTTCTAAATCAATAGAAGAACGCCACAGTGTGGCTGATAGATCGTAGATCTATGGTTTCAATAAGGAATCGAAGCCAAATGTCTAGATCTGGAGAGGATCCAGATACACCTGGGGCCACAGCCAAGGGCCCAGACAGGAGAATTGAGCATGCCCATGACGTGGACAGGCGAATGGGAACACCAACAAGGATAGCTAGTCCTCGTATCACTACGACACCCATAGCTTCCGACTCTAGGAGTCAAAAGCGAGTATCGGCGGATCTAAGAAGATCTGCACCAGAGGAATCAGAAATGGATGATATATCGTCCATTAAGAGAACTAAAAGAACTTTGACTATGTCGAAGTTACGATCGTCTCTCGATGAGTCAAGAGAGCCGCTGACTAGCAACATGGACAATTCACTGGGGGTGAAAATGTCACAGCTCCCACATGTCCAAGAACATTGCAGATTGCGAAGTTCACCATCCCAAACAAGGACAATAGAGCAAGGGTTGGCGTGCTGGGATGAAGAAACCCAGCGATACGAACGTACAACTGGACACAATGCCCAGATGATTACGGCTCTCAAAGAGAGCCGTAAACATGTAGACACTACATGTGAAGTGAGCCAGGGAGCGGCTGAGGCAGCTTGTGCAGTGGACGATGCCACGAACCAACTCCAAACACTAGGAGATGGTATGGAACTGTTAATACAGTCCCTGGAGGAGGAAGTACAAGGACCTTTGCAAGGAAAGGCCCCCGAGCGTGGCAACAATCCCAATAGGGATCGTGAAGTTGACTGCGAAGCAGAGAAGGCTTGCAGGAAGTGAGACAAACAGAGGATGCCACCTCCGTCTGGTCCGAGCACTAGAAGTGGTCCTTGAGAACCTAGTGCCACAATAGAACAAGACAGTGTCAGTACGCTGGCACGTACTGAGGAGGAGATGGATCGCAAGCTAGAGGCTTGCGATAGAGAAATATCTGCGAAGGAATTTGCAGATCAAAAAAAACTTATGATGAGCAAGAAGTGCTCAAAGCAGTGACCCAACAGTCACTGCAGGAGATGATGAAGTCTGACACCGATAGCATCAGTACCACAACTAGCACTCACGTTGACAAGCATGATATTCGACAGCACCTACTACACTACAAAAGACGCTCACTGCACACGCGCCTATCATCATCAGCTTTCGCCAGACCATCATCTGCTGTGCTACCTCCAGTCTTCCAGACACATCATCTCCACACTCATTCTATTTTTCATCGATTCTATTTCCAATATGCCATCCAGCATTGCCGCCACCACATCCCATGACTCGTTTCAGATGACCGCCAAGCCAGACATACATGTTGGACCACGCGTTGAACTTCCTAGTTGGCGTTCTCCCCTTGATGTTCATTTGTCCAGTCCTCCTCCACAAGTCGCACATCGTCGGTACTATCCTCTTTACGTTGAATCTCCTGAAGGCCCATACCGAATATTCCCCTCATATCCTCCTTATCGCATTCACGATTGCATATGGGTATTTGATCAAACCTTCCATGCTCCCTTCTACGTCATCGGTTTTGACCCAAACTTCAAACCAGTGAATAGTTGGCATCATATCGTCCTCAGGAATAACTGGTACATCAAAGAGCATGGACCAGGAACAGAGATTTGCTACGGTTATGTGCCTAAGGACTTCATCAAGCAGAACTCGTCTTCGTTCCCTCTCTGGAGGAAGTTCATATCCAAGTGTCATGATTGGTTCACATGTTTCTGAGTCGTCATCAAGTCACATGACTCACTTACTCATCTTCGGAGATATTTGACAAGCAACTGGAATCCTATTGGACGGCTATGACTCATTTTCTTCACATGACTCACTCGCTTCTTGGCTGTACTTCTATTTCCAATTGTTCCACATGGTCTATTGTCTATGACTCACTTCTATTCTAATTCTGGCTTCTATTTCAAATTCGCTGCCACATTTCCCTTCATTTCTTCGACCACCTGACTCATTTTTCCATTTCCTTACAAACCACCTTCCTATTATGGTTTTCTGCCTCTCGCCGTTAGTCATTTCTCCTGTCTGCTGTCGACGACATTGTTGTATGGCATACTCGCATCGTTTGTTGTTCTGCTCATGTATATAAGGCCTGTTTCGCCTTAGTGTACCCCAATTCACCTCTATCAGTTGGATTCACTCGTCTAAGTCTAAGTCTAAGTCTACTACTACGTCTACTACTTCTACGTCTACGTCAAGGCCAGCTTTGTCAATCATGTGACACTTGCTGTTGTATCTCGTCTACGCTTATGTCAGCGTATTACGTCATAATCTTCATCACTGCTACGTCTTCATCTTCGTCCTTGTTCTACTTTTGTTGCTGCTGATAGCAAAGCGCACTGAGCCGAACACCAGTGTAAGTAGCCGTGCAACGACGACACCGCTACCCACTGTCTTTTGGATTCATTTCCGAAAGTAAACCAACAACGTTAGTCTTGAATGTGAGTTCGATCACTGGGATAGGATCAAACATAAGGCAGTGTGACGGAAGTACCGTGTGCTAGAACTCTGTGCTAAACACGTGGGTAAACTAGTCGAAGAGGCATATACTGCTGGGATCAAAGGCGAGGCCTTTGATAAACTGATCGAGTCAGCGAGAGTGGCTCAATCCATCCTCAGTAGCAGTTATAGACTGAGGGATGCATTTTTAATGGCTGACAAATGTCGACTGTTGTATCAGATTGACGAAGACATTGTCGATCCACCAGTGCAGCAGGACGTGAATACTCACATCCCCTGGCTGCACAAGCAGATACAAGCGATACCGCATGCGGTATCACTAGCAGTCACAGATCCTGAATGGAGGATCCAGGAGGTAGGAGGAAATCTGCCTATGTATGTAGATGGAGTTGCAAAGATGGTGCGAGCTGCCCTTGAGAAACACAAGGGCAGTGAGCCAGACAAATCCGTGCTTGCCAAAGCTGGAGTCAAACTACCTCACCCAGCAGAATATGCTGGGAAAGCAGATCTTGAAGAATTCGAGAACTTTATCTCAGGGATCCTGAGATGGCTAGGCATGAATAGTCTATTGGGACCATCCAGCATGGAACTCCAATTAAACTATTTAGGCACTCGCCTCAAGGGCAAGGCATTGGAGTGGTACACTCGAAATATTGAGCGTCATGATAGAGTTGTAATTGACTAGACCCTGGAAAGTGCAATCACTGGGTTACAACAGCAGTTCCTTCATGCACTCACGCACAGGCATGTGTCAAATAAGTTCGACACAATTGTGCAAGGGACCAGAACCGTTCAGGAATTACTGAATAATATTACAAAGTATGCAGCGTGGATGATACATCCGCCGGATGAGTATACGATCCGCAAACAGTTCGTAGCAGTGCTTCAAGAAGTGCTGCATCATGAAGTCTTAAAATTAGGCTACACGACAGAATTCAGTTCAATAACTGAGTTATATGAAGCTGCAAAGGCCGCAGAGGATGCATCTCGATATGACATTGGGTCACGTAAGATGAAGCCAAGCAGCGCTCACGCGCGCAGGCAAAGCCAACTTCGACAACTGGTTGAAATCAGGCTGTGCTGAGCTTGTCTCGAGCTCCTTCAATATAGCGAACGTAGACTATTATGACACAATACTAGGAACACCATTCCTACGAAAATTAGGGATATCCCTCGACTTTAGAGATGAGGGATGCATCTGTATGGGAAAGGAAGTAATTCCAAACCACGCGAATGCTTGGGAAGAGCAGCTGGACTATAAAAACCCGGCTGAATGCAAGACTCGAATCGCAAGTCTTAAGCCCAAACTGGTGAGCCACAAACCGTGACTCGTGAATGGCTCTTCGTTGCACATAGAGCCATCGACGAGCTCATCAGATGGGAGCTAGAGTACGCAGACCTCTTTGGAGGTGTGCCATTAGAACTTCCTCCTTGGGGGGAGATCAACACAAAATTAAGTTCATAGATGAAACCAAACAGTTTCATTATCAGTTACCAAAGTGCCTGGAAGCACTTTGAAATGAACTGATTGACAAAGTCGACTGGTATACCACAGCTGGTTGGTGGGTATCAGTGTCTGTACGTTCTGCAGCGCCAGCACTATGCATTCTGAAGAAAAATGGAAAGCTCAGAACAGCGATAGACCTATGTCTACGCAATGACAACACAGTGAAGGACATTACACCCTTCCCAGACCAGGATATGATCCGGCATGACGTAGCTCGTGCTGCGTATCGATCCAAGCTTGACATGTCCAACGCGTACAAACAAATACGTGTAGTTGAGGAGGACGTCGACAAGACGGCTTTCATGAGCATATTCGGTACATTCAAAAGCTGGGTTATGCAGATTGGCGACTGTAACATGCCATCTACATTTCAATGTCTCATGACATTGATTTTTCATAACCCAATTGGTCAATCAGTCCACGTATACTTGGACAATATATTCATTTATTCAAGCTCTATAGAAGAGCACGAAAAACACCTCCGAAAGGTGTTTGATATTTTATGTGAGGCACATTTGTTCCTCAGTGGAAATCGATCCAAGATCGATTTGTATTCGCCTCGCATAGAATGCCTTGGTCACATAATAGATGACAAGGGCATACATGCTGATGCGGATAAAATGGAGAAGGTTCAAGGTTGGAGAACACCTTGAACATTTAACGATGTCCAATGATTTCTGGGACTCGTGCAGTATCTGGCACCATATATGCCAGATTTGATGGCATATACAACTCCCTTATCAGGAAGTGCGCGCAATAATAGGACGTTTCAATGGACACCCTTGATGGATAAGTGTTTTGAATCCATCAAAGCACTAGCATGTAAGGCTCCAATTTGAAGCCTATAAATCACACTAGTACAGAACCCATTTGGGTTGTGACCGATGGTTCCAAGTCTGGAGTCAGAGCAGTTTACAGACAAGGTCCGGACTGGATGACTTGTCGTCCAGCAGAATTTCTCTCAAAGAAATTCAGTCCTGCGCAACAGCGTTACAAAATGCATGAGCACGAGATGATTGCTATCCTTGAAGCACTTATGAAGTGGGAGGATAAGCTGCTAGGTTGCCAGTTCACACTGGTGATGGATAACAAAGGTCTCGAATACTTCGAGACACAACAGCATCTGTCAGACAGACAGGTGTGCTGGTGGGAACTTCTCTCCAGATTCAACTATACCATGGTACATGTACTGGGGGTGGAGAACAAGGTAGCCGACTGTCTGTCGCGCTACTATGAGAATGACAAGCAGGGTGAAAGTCACCTGGCAGAGGAATACGTTGATGCAGATGCGCGGCTAGACCTGGAAGGAGAATTTCTCCCAATGGATAGATTCGTAGAAATAAAAATGGCCGCAGTGTGATGGTTGCAATGATTACAAGATGTGACAGAGCAGCGTGTCATAGATGCGCAGCAGATGAAACAAGCAGGGGAAGAACCTTCCACACAGGTGGAAGGTAATGAGGAGGATGATGTACTAGTTACAGCGTTGGGTGCAGACTCAGAGAGTCTACGTTCACACGTAGAATGTGAGTTTGACCTAAACTGAGCTGTAGCCAATGGCTATGGAACAGATCCAATACTCAAGAAAGTATTGGCAAATCCTGAGGCTCACCCTCGATTTGGGGTGAGAAACGGACTGGTTTGGACAAAGAACCAGGTAGTGTGTCTCCCCCAGGAAGTTTTTTCCAAGGGGGGGAGAATGGTTGAGATAATTATCGATCATGCACATAGAGTAGTTGGCCACTTTGGGCAATTCAAAACCAACAAGTACATCAGGTGATCGTACTGGTGGTCAGGAATGGCAGCCAACATAGAGTCATTCTGTGGATCCTGTGCAGCCTGTCAGGCTGCAAAGAAGGACAATAGACAACCAGCAGGGTTATTGCATACCCTGCCAATACCTGATAGACCATGGCAGTCTATCAGAATGGACTTTGTTGGTCCATTGCCACAATCAAAGGGTCACGACTATTTACTAGTTGTGATTGACAGACTCATGTCCATGGTGCATTTAGTGCCAACTACGACGAGAGTGACTGTGCGACAAGTCGCGTGGTTATATCTCAAAGAGATAGTACGCTTGCATGGAGTACCTGAGTCGATCATATCAGATCACGACTCCAAATTCACCTCCATATTCTGGAGGGAATTGCAGCATATAATGGGCATGAAGCTGCTCATGTCCACGGCATTCCACCCACAGACAGATGGAGCGACAGAACGAGCAAATCATTCTGTAGGGCAAATACTCCGCACAGTAGTGCAGAGTGATCAGAAGGATTGGACTGAGAAATGCCCAATGGTAGAGTTTGCACTGAACAGCTCAGTTGGTGTGACCACAGGATACCCACCGTTTGAATTGAACAGTGGATACTTGCCCCATGGCGGGCAGGTACTCTCAGTGGATACTACATTCAGAGGAGTACGGCAGTTCACACAACAAGTGTTGTGGAACCTGATTGATGCTCACGATGCAATCATCATGAGCTGAGTACAGCAGACAGATACTGCTAACATCAGATGCCGTCAAGGAACAACATACAAAGTTGGACAGCTAGTATATCTGTCTACAAAGAACCTGTCCTTACCTAAAGGACGGGCAAAGAAGTTAGTGCCCAATTATATTGGGCCATATCCAGTTATAGAAGTGGTCAATTCCATTTCTACTGTGAAACTTGAGTTACCTCCAGAGCTCACAGCTAGGAGGATACTACTAAAGTTTCATGTGAGTCTAATCAGACCGCATATACCCAATGATGACGAACGATTTCCTCATCGTGATGTAAATTATATGTACAACTTTGGGAAAGAGGATGAACCAGAATGGTTCGTAGATGAGATTCTGGCTCATTGCTGGACTAGTAACTCCAATATGGAGTTACAAGTAAGGTGGACATTAGGAGATGTCACCTGGGAACCACTCTCTGCATGCAGAGAGTTAGAAGCGCTAGATGCTTATCTAGAGCTGAGGGGAGTTAGGAAGCCACAAGAGCTTCCTAATCATGCCTCATAGGCACGAGAATGATGATGGTTGAGTCCTTAATAAAAGGAATTGACACGAACACAGTTTGTGTCGGTGATTTGTGTGATGCGACATCGTCATGTGAAGTTATCACATGACGTTATGGGTGCGCATGCCTTGAATTTAAAGCAACGATTTTATCGCCACTTTAAGGCTCTTTGCCATCCACTCCCACACTTGCGTCAGTGCGAGTGTATCAGCGAGACTACCCATGAATGCTGAAGTGTCCCATATACCTCACTCAGCAGAGGCACTCCCTAATGCCTCTGAGCAATTTGCTATGCTCCAAAAGGAGCAAATCTGGACGGTGCATGGTGTCAAGGACGCCATCGCAATCGTCCATTGCAACTCCTGCCAGGAGTGCAACGCATACATGCAGCACTTGCTGCAAGCCGCAAAACTGCGGCTTATTGACCCTCGTGACATTGAACGTGCATTAACAGTGGCCTGGCCACTATTACTTGCCGAAATGGTGCGTCTTTTTATTAAGGACATGGTAGCCTCCTACAAGGAGGACATACGCGAGCTCAATTCAGAGCTCGATACACTTTGCGCTGTCCTTGATAAGGAGAGGCAGATTAATCGCAAAATGGCGGATAAAATATCCGCCATGAAGTTGATGCCATCAGCGCCGACTATAATCGATCTGACATCGCTGCCAGATTTGATGATGGACTCAGTGAGTCCATCTATGCCAACTACCGGTGCTTCACTGGTAGGACCCACTCGATCCGGCTGCAAGACTGCATCTAAACAGAGAATGCTGGCAGCGCCCTACCCGGCGTCGCTGCATGCTCATATTGCTCCTGCCATCAGCGACCTGCCTGCAACGCAGATGGGATTCTTACCCCCGCCCTTTGGGCAAAGCACCGCATCCCACGGCAGTTCAAACAAGTCGTCGACCCACAGAGTGGTTTGACACCTGCCAGCTCAACAATCCAAAAATTTGTTGAGCAGCTTATGCTTGCGCGCATGACATTTGCCATGTCGCGCAGCACGCCATCATCAAGCATGCTGACTGCGAGCAGCAATTAGGGACTCGAACGCCAGCATTCGAGATTGTGCATGACACACCTCCCAATCTCAGGGATGTGTTGCGCACAATAGAGTACTCCCCTGAGGGAGTATCACCCGCTATCCGTGGGAATGGTGACAACACCCTCTGTCTAGAGGATGTTGATGTATGGGTATGGCTTAAGTTAATTAAGCCCAAAAAAGACCATCTGGTCTTTCTACAAAAGTTAACGGACCTGTTTACAGTCCATGGCCAGTGGGCTGATCTTGCTGGTTCAATCTGGTGGCAAGATCTCTCGATGCTGTTGTCTACCAGCATTGAAAAGGCATTCGAATGGAAATGCCCTCAAGAGAGTACGTCTCTCAATGAGCTAACTCAATGGCTAGGCACATACGTGGGTGTAGATCCTGGTAGGGCTCTCATCAATATTGAGCCCTACTTCGTGCATAAGCAGAGTAAAGTCTGCTATAACGAGACCGCACAGAGGGACCTCGACACTCACAAAGGCCAGACATCTACCAGCCTTCACATACCCATGCCCCCTCGTCCCTCAGGTGGTTGGGGACAACCATCAACATTGGATGACGATTTGTCACTCAACGGATGTGGTGGAGGGCCTCCCTGCTCGAAGGCACATACAGACGTGCTGACGACGGAACCTTCCACCTTGTCTGCTCCCCTGCCTGCACCCGCTATTACAGCAGATGACACCAACATGGAAGTCGATCCATCGGACTCCATTTACTACAACAACACCATCGAAGTTGCTGCGCAGTTGTCATCGACTGCACCTGCACCCATATATGCTGATCCCCCATCAGCATAAAATCTCCCAAACCTTCCTGAGGTTTGGTCTGTGGGGAGGATGTAAGAAGGTAGATTCTTACAGTAGCATATATGCTACTGATTAGGGTATATAAGTCACCAGAGTGGCTTATGGGTTGTATTATATAAGCCACCCACTAGGGATGCCTGTAGGTAGTGGACAACTATACAGTTGTCCACAAGTAATTAGATAAGCAATCAGACTTACTTGTAACCACACAACTCGCAGACACCAATAAACTATTGGCACAGTCTGTCCAGTGTGAACACTAGGTTTCTTACAAAGTGTGGGAGTGTGGTGTCTGAGCTGGAAGCCAAA
Organism: Ramaria rubella; assembly: GCA_015039355.1. NCBI lineage: Eukaryota > Fungi > Basidiomycota > Agaricomycetes > Gomphales > Gomphaceae > Ramaria > Ramaria rubella. The sequence continues at coordinate 211,603 of MU134434.1, read as the reverse complement.
TATGGAATTTGTGGGGGTATGCTCGTAGATGTGGAAGGTATGTTTGCAGATGGAGTAGTGTCTGGAGTGTTCTGGCTGTTAAAAGTGGTGCTATACTCCCCCTCAGCCTGTACATCCCCAGGCACTATGATGGTGGTTGTGTCAAATGTTATGTTCCATTCAACTGTTACATGTCACTTTCCTGGCCAGTACACACAATGTCCCTTCGTGTCGTTACTGTAGCCTACCCATCTTCCCTCATCTGCCTGTGGTTCCAATTTTCCTTTATCTTCTTTATGCACAAAGACCTTTGCACCCCACTCAGGGAGCATAGCAAGGTTAGCCTTCATTTTGTAATGTACTTCATATGGTGTCCTGCCATCTAACACTTATGTAGGTCTCTGGTTCTTTAACCAAACAGCGTGCTGAACAGCTTCAGTCCATAAGAACTTGGGCAAGTTTGCAGCAAAAATCATTGTGCATGTGTGCAGAACCATGTGATTTACCCTTTTTGATACCCTTTTTTCCTCAGGTGTGTGATGTACAGTTAGGCTTCACACTGTGCCTCTGGAGTTCAGGTGATCTGTAAATTTGTCAGACGTAAATTCACCACCACAGTCTGTTTGTACACATTTTATCCTTGTGCCAAACTGATTTTCAAGCCATGCTTCCATATTCTTGTAGTGCTTTAGGGCTTCACTCTTGCATGCCATTGTAGTAAGGTGGGTCCATCTTGAGTAATCATTTGTAAAGTACTCCTTGTGATTGCTTGTGGGAGTAGCTGGACCCCAAACATCCAAATGAAATTTTTCACTGAATTTGGACACATGATCTGAGGTTCATTCTCTTGGCACTGGGGTGCATGTAGGTTTACCTTTTGCACATGAGATGTTGGCTCACTTGGTGGATCCACTTCAAGACCGACTATATGACCATCCTGTACAGCCTTTCTGGCTGCATGTGGATCACTATGACCCAAACATTGATGCAAATCATCCATGGTCAGGAGTTTCTTGACTGTGTTGGCTGAGTCAACAATACATGATTTGTGTTCAACCTTATAAAGACCATTTACAAGCAGAATTTCACCAATGAGAGTACTGTGGGAGTCTTGTATTGTGCACTTCTGTCCTCGAAGCAGAGCAGAATAGCCTACTTTGTCACAACAAGTCAGGGATATGAGGGTGAATGCAAGATCAGGTGAGTATAGGACATTGTTCAGAATGATGTCATTGCTCCTTTTCCCATTTGGAATAGAGACTTTCAAGGTTACGATACCAGTAGCTTTGAAAATAGTCTTATTGGCAGCCTTGATAGGGCGTGGGGGAATCTCCTTGAAGGTAACAAAGTGGTGTCTACTTGGGGACATGTGACTTAAGGCTGCAGAGTCAAAAACATCAATATATGACCCTTTGATTGGTCCACCTTTGCAAGACAGGGCAGATCTGGAAAAGGTTGTCATAAAAGCAAAATCTGTGCCTTCAGTAACAGCACTTGCTGATGTCCCCTTTGATTTCTCCTTTTCGCCATCTGATTTATTTTTAGGCTTTGACTGACAATCTGCCTTGATGTGTCCCTTTTTCCCACAATTCCAACATTTGATGTCTGGATTCTTTATAGCCAAGCGAGTGTTTCAGGATTTTCCACGATTATTAGACTTGTTTGAGGTGGCGAGTGCATTCTTGTTAGCTATAAGCTGATGTTCTTTGATGGTAAGTTGTTCAAATTCATTGATCAATGATTCTATAACACTATCAGGCTTCAAGGTTGTAGTTGTGAGTCATGCTGACATGGAAATGGCATTGATTAAGGAGCAATAGGATTTTGGAAGGGAGCCTAGAATGACAGTGATGTAGTCATCATCCAAAAGACCAGCTTCCATGCCTGTGAGTTGCTCTTGCATCTTCATGAGCATTTTAAGGTGAGTGTGAACACTGGAGTTATCTTTGCACTTCATCTCACATTCTCTGGCATAGGTCTACCTTAACTGCCAGCACCTTTCCTTCGTGCTTAGCACATAGTGCATCCCAGACCTGTTTAGCTGTTTCCAGTTTCTGCACTTCAATGAGGGTGCTGTCAGGAACAGAGGTAAAAATTTGTGCTGTGATTGTTGCCTCACATTGATGATAGTCATCCCAGCATTTCTCAGCCTTTTCGATTGCCTCTCTTCTTCCTCATCTGTTGGCTTCTCTGAAGGAGTTGGAATGACCAGCAGCACCCTGGCAGTCCCTTCGAGATGATGCATTACACCACAAGTTGACACTAGCATGGCTAACATTTGGCTCTTCCAGGTAATCCAGTCCACTCCATCTTGAGTGAGTTTGGGGACAACAAATGATTTAGTACTGACATTGGTAGACATAGTGGGCTCTGCAGGGCCCATAACCTGTTGCTGTTATTGTGCAGTAGCTAGATGAAAAGACTCAGTGAATGGGTGATTCACTGAGGATGTATATTATCTACCTAGACAAAAAGACTATACATGCAAATGAGTGAACTAGAACAACAAAATGGTTACAAAAGAATGCATGTACCTCAGTGAATGGGTGATTCACTGAGGTACTTGTAATCATGATATGCAACTTATATTGGTCAAGGTCATGATTGATGACCATGAACCTTGTAAGCACTGCAATATCACCTGAAACATCTGAGTGTGTTCCAGGCTTATTACATGAGGTTTCTTCAACAAAACAATATGTCTTTTTGGGTGTCTTAGAGGCTCACTAAATGCATATCTGGCTTAATGCAAGCATGGCAGCATTTAAATTCACATGCACAACTCATTTCCTGATGAGTTTTGCACCCGTCTAACATCCAGGTTAGATGCAGGTAATGCTACATTTTCTGTAGCATTGTGTACTGCATGAACTTTGCTCATGATTACTGATGGGGGGTTACCCATCCTATTAGGAGCTTGAGAGCTCCTAGTTTCAGGTATGTACACATAGTCTTCAACTATGTGTTCCTTCATAATCTGACGGCTGTCAGATTGTCTACTAGCTCGGCTAGTAGTAGTTAAGTCCCTTACAGGACTACGCAAAGAGATTTCTATGTGTTGTGTGTAAGTACTGATTGTGTACTCATCGAGGTCCATCCTACTCAGACTCAGGGACAGACTCAACCAGATTATGGAATCCGCTGGCAGACATACTTTGAGTTCTCAAAGTATGCACTGCTCCACATGCCAACATTGAATAGGACTCAATGTCAGCACCTTGTCATCTCTTAGATCATCCCATAGTAATAGTATATCTTTGAGAGACAAGTTGAATAAGGCCGGTGTGATTGGGGCCTTATCCAGGTTATTACTCCAATTCTGATGCACAGGCATCAAAACTTTTAGGAACAATATGTAGTGTAGAACCAGATATAATCTGGCTATGTCTGTGAACTAGTTCACAGACTAAGGCATGACACAAGTGCAGATAACCCACAGGTGTTTCACAGGTTCATCCATGGGAAACCTGTGGGTTTTGCATCTGTGGATCCAGATACCCATTTCCCATGGATAAAGCCCAGGTGCAGGTGTGGCATCTGAGCTCACAGGTATTTTCACGAGTATCCATGCACAATACTAATTAATAATGATATTTTTTGAACTACGTATGGGCTACATACCTATGACACGTAAGTCGACCAAATGAGACACTGAACGTAGTGTCACATGACCCCTTCTAAATCGTCCTCACTGTTCACACCAACATCAACTTGTCCATGACACTGGCACGTACCACTTCTCACCACTCTTTCTTAACTTATTTATCTTCTCACCTTTTATCCAAACTCCTGTGGTGTTTCTCAAGAGGCTGCCACCGCGGTTCGCCACCTGTACCAGGCCAGCAAGCTTAAGATTCCAACCGTCATAATACTTTGGTCACCAATTGTAAGTTTGGTGAGTTTTTCCTTGCTTGTGACCTTCGGGCATCTGACCATCCTTGCAACAGTATCTACTACATTCCTTTTGATCTTTTATTGATGGAATCGTGCACCCTTCCAATTCCGTGCTCGTGGGAAACATCGCTATTGTCCCCCCAGATAGATGCAGAGCTGGGACGGTATAAATATCTGATGAGAAAACTATGCAATGGCCCAGGAAAAGTAAGCAGTTTTCATGAGTTGTGGCGCAAATGCCATCTGACAATATTCGAGTTGCTAGACTGCCATGCAGGAGGAAGCTGGCATGTGTACCTTGTGTTTGTACTCACAGATGGTGCAGCTTTCTCAGCAGTCTTCAATATGGAGTCAGCATTATTAGCCACTGGGATGGATGAGCTCTGTAAAATTGGCCAAAGACGAAGTACTCAGGTAACCTGGCATTCTTGACATGCAATTTGCGATGAACTTTTCATTTTACAGGCAATAACTACCTTGTATCCATTGTTTTGGCAAAATATCCGAGTTTCCTGGAAAGCTGTACAGGTTAGCTTGCAGGAACATTCCTCCCACATGACTTCTTTTTTCGTTGCCTCGCTGTATCTGGAACCTGGTTGCAGGTGTTTCACATAATCAAACTGAAGTTTTGTTTACTAAAACTGGATGGAATAAGTGTGTATTCATTTAATGATCAGGTAATCAGTATCAATGAACCTGAATTTCGACATGTATTGCATTATCTGACGTCGTTTTCTCAGCTCGAAGACAAACTGCGAGGTTTTCTTCTCTCTCTGCTGGAAGTGTGCACGGCCATGAGGATTGTTCTCCAGGCCGCATGCACCGATTCCAAGCTACATGCAGGGGGAGCTTGCTGGCAGCATAAAGACGAGAATATGTAAGTGTTTTTCTACATGTTGAGTTAAGTATTAAACTTACAATCTGTTTCTAGCACTCCCAATTGAATTTTTTACCTACTCTGCATGTCTCAGGCCTAATTGTAAGTCCTTTATTTTCATCAGAATATTGTAATTTGACTAACCTTTTCTTACAACTTTGTGCTGCCAGCAGCTAGCACTACGTCAAGGATAAATGTTTGATGTTCTTTCAGGAGGCATCCTGACAGTCATACAAGGGATTGCCATAATTTTACTTATTGTTCAAATTTACTCACTTTTTTTTCAAAACTTTGGGCCGCCAGCAGCTAACCCCATCTTACCAATTAAATTTCCGAGGTGTGTTGCAACAGCTGTGTCCACTTGACTTGCATGTACTTGTAAGTTCATTTTTTGCCCAAACTATCATACTTTTACTACTATTTTTTGTTCCCCTGGCAGGCTAGCCTCACCTTAAGGATAAATATCTATACAACATGGGCCTCAGGGACTTTCCAATGATCATGTAGCAACCATTTCGATACATGACCATCTTGAAATGTAGCTGATAATTTGTGAGGCCTTTGGCATTGAACCGAGATGGGGATGAGTGAGCGAGTGAGTAGCTGTGTAGAATGATTGTATAATACAATTCCATTATTCATTCATTCATTCATTTTCAATGTGTTGATGGATGATACCTGCCGGATTGCAGGTACCTGCAGCACAGATGCGGGTATCTGAGCCACGGATGAGTATGCAAGTGCAGGTATGGTGTTTGGAAATTGAAATACCTGTGTCCATGGATACAGGTTATCCATGGATTTATTCGTGTCATGCCTTACCACAGACTGGGAGTGAAAAACCACCCAACTAGTGGTGCAGTACTAAACTCACCAATGCAGCAGTGCTGCACTGGAAGTTCAAAAAGATGTAAAAGTTTTACTTTACAGACCTCACAAAGATCACACAACAGAACTAAACCAGATGTATTGGTGTTCTGTGTGATATGTATGTGACAGCTCAAATAAAAGTAAAGTTAACTACTCTAAATTCCCACAGCCAACTGTACAGTCATTCTGCAGGTCCACAAGCACTCATGGATGCTCTGACATCCATGTCCCACTACAACCACTCACAGCTGTCCATACTATATAGTATGGACATAGTGGAATATACAATTCCTTACAAGGTCAGACACTCGACCTGAGTTCTTCATGTGCATATATCTCTTCTTTTGGGCATGCCTTGTTGCACCATGTTCCTTCAACACAAGCCAATGAATCCTAGACAACTCATGAAAGATTTGGGTCACCTGCACCACCAAATTAATAGGTGAGTGTTTCAACTTTTTGGAAACTTATGTATTCTGAGCACCACCCAGGATCCACCATCTCAAGAAACTCAAGATCATCTACTTCATCATTTCAGCTCCTGATTCTAAGATGGATCCTCATGTCTCACTCCCAGTCATCCTTTTTATCATCAGCTTCATCCCCAGTGAGATTGTCAATTCCTTCCAGCTTGCTATCTTCATCTGACATCCATGCCAGCTACAAGAGCTCCAGAGGACTGAACCTGTAGTGGCAACAGAACCTAGGGACAGCTGAAATTCAGTTCAAGACCTTCTGTAAATGCATGTGAGTCTTTGAATGTTTTGAGACACATACATACCCCTTGACGCCTGCAATTATGGTGCCCCACCTTCTGATTCCTGCATAATTTCTTCAGCTTTTCAGAATTAACCTGCCCTTGGAATCGCTCTGCCCAACCATTCCAAGTCCTCTTCCCAAACTCTATCAACATCTTTATGGTCACCAGTATCTTGTCCTGCAATTCCTCAATGGTATCAGAGGGATTATTCTGTAAACTACCAGTGAGCCTTCATACAGATCTTAATGCATACACTGACCTCAATCTCTTGTTTTGCAAGCTTAGCAGCCTTCAATATAATCTGTGCATTCCCCCAAGCATCAACCCAATTAGTAAAATCTGGATTCATATACATGAGCCCTTCAGCATTCAAATGAGGCAGAGCTCCAGGTTGTGGAGGCCCAAGCAACATTGGCTTCATGGACGAGCCCTTTTCCTTCTCGTCTTCAAGCCTGTGATGTCCAATAAATGAGTTTTCATGATATTCTACTGCCAGGTAAGTCTATGTGTGAAATCTCCCAGAACGTACACTCACCTGGAGTTCTTTCTTTAGTTCCTTTTTCTTGGGGGTTAGTTTCTTGTATGGGTGCGTGACCAAATTGAACCCAAGCTTCGTTTGCAGCATCACATGTCCCCTATCTCTCCCACTCATGCACTTGAAGACTCACCCACGATTGGATGGGTGAGGAGGATGGTATATCACAGACTGGTAAGCCTTGTTTTTGTCTGCTAACTGAGAATTGATTCCTGAAAATCACATGTCAGCCTCCCAACTCTTCAGGGAACACCAGAGAGTTACCTCTGTGATCCCTTCCATGTTGAACACAGGAGAATTTCTGAAATTACATGTAGGTTCCAATATTCATTCCTTTATCATGAGTGAGTGACTCACCTAGTTCCAGTTTCAGCTCCTTCCTCTCTCTCCCTTTTCTCAGCCCTCACCTCATCATTACAAGAGTGCATATTCACAGTATTCCTTCCAGATATATTTGATGTTGCTAACCACATTTACCTGTCAGCAACTAGTACCCAGCTCACACACAACTTACCACCATCACCAACTCAAGCCACTTTCGTGAGTCTCCCAGTGTCCTTGCCTGCATTGTTAACCTGTTTACCCTTCTTTTTCTGAGGGTAGAGAGCCACAGAATTGTCACTCTCAGGCTCTGTGTCCAACAACTCTGCATATATGTGCTTGCGTCTGATGAGGTTGAGGTTATCCCAGATTCCCAAGAGCATCCCATCCGTGAGGCCTTTCAGAGGATCATCATAATGAGAATCGGGTACTGCCATCTGAGCAGAAGTACAGAAAAGGTGGGGAGGGGGAAGGGCAGTGAGGGAGTGAAAATGAGAGAGTCAGGTATTTATGCAATTACAGGTGCATGTATGCACTTTAGTGTGATGCAATGGCATGCATTTGAATGTTGTGATTGTCTCAAAGTTGACAGCACTCAAGGGGAGTTGCAAATCCAAATTTCTCATTCACGCAGATATGGTGGAACGGACTTAGAAGGACATACAGGGAGTCTCGCATTCAAGTGCATCATTGACCCGAACGCATGCAGATGTATTTATATTTGGACTAACTTAAGCACTTGTATACATTCAAATCCATTAGCCTTCGTATTCGATGTATAGACCTACATAATGTACTTGGACTGCGAGTTTTTGGCCCCCTGTGTGCCACCTGTATTTGACACTCAGATTAGCTGGAGCTTTCGGATTACAAGTGCACTACCTAGTCTCAAGCCCTGGGACCCACTCAAGCCCCAAATACCCAATCCCAAAACACGGTTATTGTGATAGAAAGCAGCCAGCATAACATAACCTGTTCTGAGACGGAATCAACATTATTTATTTCAATGCATGGACAGAATCAGTAGGACATATCAAACATCGTCAATGTTTCTCATCGCAAGAACGATCCCAACAAAAGTTCAACAGTGAGCCATGTCAAAGTGCACAGGTAATGAGGCTGGACGGGACTTCAATGACTTGGGAGAAACTTTGATAGGAAGTTTGAGGTGAACAGATGGACCGCAATCACAAAAACGGTGTTCATACAGTGGATCACAAAGGGGCGTGCAAGGATGGCGAGATCGGAAATTATTCATGAGAATCGGAGAAATAAGGCATATGAGAGGAGATCTACAGCTAGAGTTTAGTTCATCGAGAGTTTAGTTCATCGAGTCACCAATATTAGATGTGGAAGCCCTACTGCTCCGGCTAGTTGACAAATTGCTTGAACGCTTCCAAACAGGCTATTACGGCACGCCTGTTATCCAGAGGTCGCATCCCCTCACTGAGACGCCGAAGAGGCCTAGGAAGTTGGGGCTGATGCATTGGAACGACAGTAGGTGTAGCCGGATAATGGCCTCTCTGTACGGCAAGTAACAGTTCACGGGTGACAGGAATCTTGAAGAATGTCGGGGATGTGCCGATCATGACGATCCCGGCCATCTCTTTGAAGTCAAGAGCTTCTAATCCGAGGTCTTTGCGCACCCGGTTGTTGCTTTGCACTGCAGCGATGGCTTCAGCGATAAGCTGTGGTTGAGGATCTCTGGGTTCCTTGTGGCGCTTGTCTTCTTGCACGAGGAGCAAAATTTCGTTCCCATCCACGACACATATATCTGTCTTGGCATGCACCCACTCTCCGCACATAAAGAGAGGGATATCCTTGCGACTACGCAAGTCCCTACGAACCGCTCTCCCAGCATATCCCATCATGCGGAGAAGTTGCATAGCAAAATCGTCAACCGCAGACTCTTCACCAGGAACTAGATCCATGGCGAGATCCATATAGCGTACAACCTGGTATGAGTCTTCATTCTCCATTTCATCCGCCGTTAACTTCTCTATGAGGTCGCGGTGATGAGCGGGGAGGGGTAGAACGTCATTGCCAAAGAATGTTGCAGAATTCTGAGCGACAATTGTAATATTGTACGCGTCAAGTTCGTTCACCGTCCAGTCACTGCCGGACTTAGCAGAGCGTATGATGTTCGCCATGATTCCATACTTACGCGTAAGCGCCAGGTAAATCGGCGCTTCAAACGTCAGATCGTGCGGCAAGCTCGGCACCTACTGCTCGAGCGCGGAACTCCATCAAAGTGAACTTGTTCGCTGACTTGTTGAGTCGCGCTTGCACTCGTTCAGGGTATGCGTTACCTAACTTAAGTTAGTAAGTTAGTAACAACCCTTACCTCTTTTCTCAATCGTATTATAACGGTTGAGAAAAGAGGTTTCGCGTGCACTGGCGTCTATATACCAGTGGACGTGTGTGGACGTATGGGTTAGATTTCAACATTTTCAAGCCAATCCGTGCAGAAATCGAGGAGATATCGCGTTCGCGAATACTGGATTTAATTTTAAACTCTAATTGAGTGCCTGCCTTAGGTAAGTGTAAGCTGCGTGCCTGTGACGTCATTTGCGCAATGGACAGCAACATGTGTACTAGTAGCTAAGTCAAAATACAACAGTCTTATGCTTCTGTTTCTTTGTAAAAAATAAGAATCAAATCCGCTCACTGCGAAAGTTACAGGTTATCCTCTGTTATCCTCTCTTCAAATCAGAAGCTCTCCAGAACTGCTATCGCGCACTGGTAAGGTGTCCTGTGGCAACAACTGCCAATTAAATTATGATGTTACATATCAATGAGCTTGCTGTTACCTGAGGTTACACACCTAGTTGCTCAGAACTTTTGATCCCAAGGCCATGATGTGGGATGCTGAACAGTGAGCATCATATCCCTGGTCCAACTGGAAATAATTCTGTCTTATATCCGAGCCTACATTGAATTCAACGGGAGGCTGTGAAAAATTGTCTCTGAAACCATAAAGAACCATTCGGGAGTCCATTAAGTTTGATACAGGCACAGAGTGGCACAGATGATTTGGAATCTTGACAGTTCCAATGCTGCATGCAACTTGAAAATATCTCAACTCGGTCGACATGATACCATTCCTCAACTCTACCAACCTTAATTACTACTTCCCATACTGCAAACGGTCCCTCCTGGAGATAGCGAGTGCCTCAGGGCTGGCATCCGGTGTAGGTGATGTATGGCATCAGTGGTTGTTGAGAAATGCTCTAGGATTATTGGTCTGACTACATATTCACATACAAGATCATTTGTGTCGTTGATGAGTTTAAACTATTCATTTTGTTTAGGTAATACATGAGTTGACTAGATGCAACCATCTACCACTAGGAAGATCTCAGAATTTGTTGGTTGGGCAAATGGTCAAACAAACACATAACAAATAGCACTTTTGTTCAGGATTTTTACAAAGGCCACATACTAAACAAAGGCATAAATTGGTCCACATTTTGAACCACTAACAAATATTGATCAAATTGGACCCCATGTATCATTACAATTTGTTTAGACCCAAAAGATATAGTTTGTTAAGATTTTTACCCCCATTTGTCCAACTGTCAAATATGGCATTTGTTGAAGTCTGAAAGTTACAGATTGATTAAAGTTACCACCCAATTTTGAGTGGAAAGTGAGGAAAAACTCTGATCATTATGTAAATTTCAGACTTAAACAAATGCCACATTTGGCAGTTGAACAAATTATGGTGAACATCTGAACAAATTATATCTTTTGGGTCCAAACAAATCTTACTGATACATGAGGTCAGATTGCATCAATATTTGTTAGTGGTTCAAAATGTGGACCAATTTATAACTTTGTTTAGTGTGTGGCTTTTCTACAAATCCTGAATAAAAGTGCTATTTGTGATGTGGTCATTTGTTCAACCAACAAATTCTGAGATTTCCCTAGTGTACTATATCATCATAGCTTCCGCTTTCAAGTTGATAACACTCGGCTGCCCTCCCAGCCCCTCCATTATATAGATAGCTTATGAATTTGACATAGATTGGCCCAGTCACTCGTCAAGGAAATACAACCCCTTTACTCATGCACCAGCATGAGTTTAATTGAACATCTTGAATCCCGGTGATATCCAAAAATTCCACCTATAAATACTGATCTGACGCATGTAGGGGAGAAGGATTGGAATACTGCTTTGGGATGGAAAATATAAAGGCACAACTGGGATGAGAGAATGGTAGTCTTTCAGTATTCACGTGTAATACCGCAGAGTCACAGCTGAGACTCATGTGAAGTTTGATGCAGAAATACACTGTGTAACATTGAACCTTCATAAGACCCAGGGCTCAGTAAAGTGCCAAGCTTAGTTTTCAGAAATTACTCATGTATGTAGTGTTTGAAAAAGCAGATTTGTTTGATAATGCTTCTAAAAACCATTTGACAAAGAGTCTCTGCAGCATAACTGAACAAAAATTTCTAGTATATCATTGATGTCTCTCTATCTGATTCGAACCTTTACCACTGAAGGGTTTGCACTGATTCCCAGTCTGATCTGTCGTAGTACAGAAGGTCGACCTTCCCTTCTGATTTCTTGACCAAAATGGCAATGAGTGATTTGCTACTGTCTTTCCAGAACGTGGTGCAGATGGGTTTGGTATCCACAGACATGCGTTTTGTCCCAGTTGTATAAGCCAATGTTTCCCATTTACCTGTCTCCGTGTGGCGAAACAATTGGACAGCCTTGTCAGAGTCATTGTATGAAGCTTCAAGGTGGATGCCATTATCTGGTATTTGGAATGAGGCAAGACTGGTGTTAGTAAGTGGTTTGATCTTTAGGTCCGTGTCCCCCCATCCCGATTCACTCGTTGTCTTGTGAATGTAGGAGTCGTTTGCTTGATAAAAGAGATGAAGAGAGGCCTTTTCACTGGTCCGGAAAACACTGAGTTTGGTACCAACTAATGGGTCAGTGGAAGAAAAAGTTTTGCCCAGCTTCCATCCACCTCCGTTAACAACTTCTGGGAGTTTGTTATCTGTGTGCTGATAATAGACATGGATGATGGTGCCCTCTGTGCCATCCTGCCAAGTCTCAGCAGCGAGGGATGTACTAGAGTACACAGATTCACCAGTGATCTTTGAGCCCTGGCACCACTTGTTTCCATCATTACAATATTCCTGGATGACGTTACTGTTGTCTAGATAGTATATACAAAACTGATGGGTGCCTCCCTGCATCCATGCAATTGAGGTGAGTGGAGTGTCAAGTTTGGCCTTGAATAGAGCAGTGCCTTTCGTCCACTTGTTACCAGCTTCATCTGAGCAAAACTTGCAAATGTATCCATCATCATGTTGGAAGTACATGTGGTGGTGCTCTAAAATTTGGCAAAACATAAGATTCCGTTGCCAACATAACAGTTGAAAGATACAAACTACTGCTCCATTTGAGATGGAATACTGTTATTCCAAACAGAGACATTGTGACTAAAGTCGACACGTGGAGGGTGTTGAGCTTGAACTTGACTCGGAAGCTCAAAGGACCACTAAGTAAGTTCTAACCTTATGGTATTTAAATTTGGATAGTGGTACACCCAACAAGCAGGCATATTAGTACTCTCCTTCCCATGCAGGGTCCATGAGTAGCGCATGACTCGGTGGAGTCGCGAAGGACCCCTGAGAATCCCTAGGTAGGGCATATTCTGGTCCAGGCAAAAATTTGGTATTTTGAACCCCAATCCCTGATCTGGTCCAGGCAGATTTGGGTCAAAATGGACCTAAGCTAGATGTCCAGGTCTTTTAGGTCCAACCTTTACAGGCCGAAGGCCATGTCTAGGCATCCTGGCCATGGCTTCAGTGGTTCAGTGGTATATCTGATCACTAATCCGTGCACACTAAACATATTGACAACTATGGTTCACTGTACAGTTTAAAGTCTCTTTTTTGTTGATTTGGCAACTTCCATAACTTCCATCCACAGAATCTATTGCACCTCTGTCTACAGCCATGTGTGAATTGATCTTACTACAGACCTGACATGGGTTCCTGAACACTGGATGGGCCAAGGGAAGCATTACCAATCTTTGGAAAGGAAATCATAGATAAAGGTTAATATATGGTTTTTAATTGAAACAGCCCAAAATTAGGGCTCTGGGAGCCCTGGATATGCAATCCAGGCCAAAAATGGGCTTTCGAAGGCCTAAGGTGGCGATCCGGGCCAAAATTAACCTCTGAAAGGCCTCAGGCCATGGTCCGGGCAAAAGTTGGCCAAACGCTGGAGGCCTGGTCCAGTCCGGGCAAAAAGACTCCAAAAGTTGATTTTTGCGTCCGAGCAAAAACGTAGTGATTCCAGGATTTGGGGATCAGGCCTCTATAGGGATTCTCAGGGGTCCTAGTAGCGATAAGGAAGTTGCCAGGTCGGGACTGAAATTTCTCATGTTAGCCCAGCCCCGATTGGCTTTGAGTTCCTCATAAATGTGACATCGGCAACCGTGTGCCTACTTTCTTGTCTTCGTTAGCCTGCTCTGAGAGTGCCAGTCTATGCCAGTGCTCTCTGTTGCTATATGGAAGATTAATCGCGTGCCTCTTTTACGATGATCTGCCGGAACTTACCCAGGGAAGGTTTTGCCGCAGTTTATGCGCAGCACGTGCCGAATACTCCCCTCATGCATGCACTTTTGGTTTCCTTTCAACTTCATCCATAACGGCTCGTTAAGATTCCCCCTCCTCAGAGGCCTGTGATCCTCGCCAGCTTCAGGTCTACGTCTACGTTATTAGTTGAATCTGGAGGATCTGTCACATTCGCCCCGAAGAATTCCCTGCGTGTCCGACATCCTAATTGCGCAATAGTGCATATTATGCATGGAGGTCTGGATCATCATTAACATTGGCCGACCTCCGAAAGAAATTAGCACCAATATAAAGCACTATATCGACATAAAGTTACGGCTACTTTATGAGGACCATTGGCCGACCCATACTGTTACCCCATGAATAATGGCTAAGAATTCGGTGTGAGTCGGTAGCTGAGCGAGATTTAACTTTAAAGGCCCAGGACTTTGTGATGCACGGTTAGGAGCCTGACCCCGAGATGAAGTTAGGCCATAATACTTAAAGTTCTCTTCTAGCGTGTTTGAAAAATTTAGTCTAATGCCGTATTCCAACTTTCGATTTTTCATGCTACAGATGTGTAATATACACTGTTCCCAAAAAGAAACAAGCCACCGTTCAATTGGTTGGATAAACCCGAAGTCGAATGCAAAAAGGAGAAAAGGAATAACACATGTAACATCGAACATCGAACTTCCGGAAGCACTAATTGAGATAGAGGGAGGCCTTGCGTGTCGCTCATGGTGATTCTGCCGGCAACTTCGGCATGCTCTGCACAAAGCACAAAGAAAGTAATCAGATCATTCTGTGCTACAGGTGGAATCAAAATACGCACGGGCACATAGAGATAGCTTGCACTGGAACGTGGGGTAGGTGGCGTCGACTGCACACGACGGATGTCCTCACCACAATCTTCTTTCCTTGCGGCGACGTATTCCACGGCACCGGCGTCCTCCTCATCGTCTTCCACACTCCAGTCAAGCACATCATCTCCAGTATCCGTACGCGCTTCAACCGTAACTTTCTTTTGGATTCTTTGAGAAGGATATGGATACGGCGTATATCCAGCTGAACCTTTGACGCCGTAACTTTGCGTCCGGCGGTGTGTGAGATGAGGTGTGGGGACAGCGATCGTAAGCCGTGGTTTCTGCCTCTCCTTTTCTTTCCGTGGAGATGGTGAGCGGCTACATTCCTTGTGATGGGAAGTGGCAGGCCCAGGCCGCACCTCGTCAACCATGATGCCTCTCATAAGATCGGCACCAGTGATGACGCGCTTCTTCCGAGGCGCAGGCGCAGCGTTCCATCCCTCAAAGCTTCCCATTGTGACCTGGAGCATGGCGTCTGGAGAGGGTGCACGTAAAAGCTCGTCGGTTGGGTAGAAAGTCGGGTCGACGGAGAAGCGCGCGTAATCGGAATTGAAGTCGTCGGAGGGGGTAAGGGCAGAAAGAGTATCAGCCGTGAAGGGCGACCCCGCGTGTGCATAGTCGATGGGGCTATCATCAGGAAGTGCTGGAGAAATGCCTCTTGTCCTCCAGTCGCAAGGCTGATAATCCAACACAGCGTCCTCGTCCTCATCCGCATGGACGCCTGTAACATAGTTATCATTAAGGCGTCATATGGTAACAGAGTGCCAAAACATACGTCTCAAACTCCATTTTTCACTCTTCGAAAGCATGACTCCACCACCCACAACGCGCCACGTTGGCTTGAAAATACCGCCAGGTTGCCGGGTATCTCTTGTCACCACCTTTCGTACGCGTTCTCGTCGGCGCATGCTCGTGCTCTGGTACAAATCTTCATTCGTCATGTCCTGCATAGCGGTCTCGCTTTCATCCACGTCCATACCCTCAAATCGTGGCGTATCTTCGAAGTCAAGCTCGCGCTCGTCATCTGCCCACGATGAAGCAGGGATGACAGGCATAGGCTTGGGGTCTGCAGATAGCAGAGTGAACTTCTTAGGGTCGTGAATGCTATTTCCATGCGTTAGCTATGTGGAGCAGAAATAAAATACAATGCTGACTATTTGCAAGCGGCACCATGGGGGCAAGTCCCATCGTTCTCATAGTATTTGCACGGTTTGGCTGGATAGATCGCACGTGTCAGTAATAAAATAACGGACTAAAGGTCAGAATATATGTACTCCGATAAAACAAGCTCATTTGCTCTGGTTTTGCGTCAGCGACCCCTTCTGGTGCGGAAGCCTCTGTTGCTACGCCAATGCCTGGATGTGCGCCCCACACCGAGACGGGTACGGCTAGTCCAAGGGGTGACACATTTTCAGGCATATCGACTGGGAGAGGAAGGGATGTAGGATACCCGTCCGAACCGATAGGCGGAAACAAGCCCGGCGCGTGGATGAATTGACATTTATCAGCGAAGCGACACAGTCCAAGAAGAAAGTTTCGACACGGTTGGGCTAGAGGAAGATTATGAACAGCTAAACGGTCCACCAACAAAAATGACGCACTGCGAAATTTGGGATGAACCTCGCTGTCGTCCTTCTTTCCCCAATTTGGGTCAATATCTCGCACATCCGGAGCATCGTCCCAAGAAACCAAAGCGTTGTTCACTGCCCTCGATCGCACAACTGCAGCACGTAGCTCGTCGAGATTGGAGGTCGAAGGTGATGACTCAAGATTTTTGGGACGAGCGCCAACAGGATGTTTGAAATTGCACCACCGGCCAGACTTGCAACCCGCCGGGTCGAGATAGAAACGACAAGGTTTTGTGCGACGGAGCGAGGGGGCTGAATGTGGAGGTGGAATGCGTGATAAAACGGAGGCTTGCAGTGACGGTTGAGATGGTGATGAAGAATCGGTCGAAGGCAACTGCTCCGCAGTGTGAGATGTAAAGGCGCTCTCGACCCTAAGTTGGCTGTTTGCTCTTGAACGAGCGAATGTGACAGTTGCAAAGGGTGAAGAGGAAGGGAATGGATTGCAGGGACTTGCTGCACAAGGGTCATATGATGGTGACATCGGATCGTAGGATGCCGGTGAGACTGTAGGTGTCCAAGAGGTGGGACTAGAGAAACCTAAGTCGAGAGAGAGGCCTGCAATAGGATAAATAAGCCCCAAAGGATCGTCGTAGTCTTCAGGTGGTGTTGGTAGACTTTGCGTGGAGATATAGGGCATTTTGAGCAGCAAAAGATGAGACGACCTGTGTGTTTATACCGGTCCATTATGGTCGTCGAGTTCAGCACAATAACCACGGCGTTCGTGGGAGTTCTCTTTATGGAGACGTAACCGAACCACAGTCTTTTGTTCTCCTCTCCGAAAATGGCCACATACAACCAGCCATTCATGTGACTGCATCACAAATGTTAACGTCGTAAGTAACACAATAATCCGGGAAAAGAGTACCTTGACCAACCATTAAGTCGCTTTGAAATGTGGCTAAATTATAATGAGACCAGCAGTCAATCCTTGGGTACTACTTACGTAATACGTACGATCCCATTAATTAAGGACGACTTCATTCAAATTAGCCTAATCCGGTCGCGGTCGCAAGGAGGACAATAAGAGAGAGAAACCGATTATGTAAGGCTAACGTCAAATCACGTGACATTCACGCTCAAGATACATCACGTGAGGCGACTTACTCTGTGGATGATGGGTTTACTTAACGTTTTATTGTGGCTAATGTTTAATGCACAAGCTGCAAAGAAGTGTTCAGAAAATTTTGGTTCCATATACTGCGACTCGAAATTCAATATTCATCATCATCGATGCCCGCGTCCTCGTTTATTCGAGTCCAGACCTCCTAGTACCACTGGATAGTTCCGACCCGTGGTAGTACTACGGCAGGTAAATAGTCCCTTCTAATATTTTGATCAAAACAGCAATATAAATCTTACTACCATCTTGTCAGGTGACACAAAATCCACAAACATTAGTCTTATCCGTGGTATAAGTCAATTTTTCCCATGTTCTTTCTCGGGGCGAGAAAGTGGTTGAACAGCATTGTACGACGCTTGAAGACGGATGCCGTTACTCGGAACTCAGATTGCGGCAAGGTCAGTAACGGTGCCAGTTGGTGAGTTGGTATCCGAGTCTTGATCTTTGGATCTGGGTGTCCCCCATTTCGAGTCGCTTGTATTCATAAAAGAGACGCTTCCGGACCCTTTCGTCCACATTGGTATCAGCTTAATTGAAGAAAACGGAAATATACGCATCGAATTCAAGAATTCTGCCGAGAACTTGTTACATAACACTGAGAACTTCTTGTTTTCCTTTGCTTTTCCGGGCATTTGCGATTACAGGCCATAACATTGCGTTGGGCCACGTTCAATGATCTACGTGTATAGGCCGTGACCCTATCCGACACTCTACAGGTATAGATCTCCGAGTGTTCTCGGCAGTCGAGGCTCTGAACCGGTTTTACATCAGGTAGTGTTCTAAAATTTAACAAGAGATAAGATCCACATACCAATAGGAAACGAACTATTGTTCCAGTCGACTCGGAGAAGGATGTCCAACGTTCAAGTACTCACTTGAATTATTGAGCGGATGAGGTCGAGGTCTGCAAAATTTATACACTGCATTCAAATCAGGTCCGAGCCAGACTTCACTCCAACTGTGAAGATCCGGAGTCCAACTTCTACTAAGTAGGGCACGAACAGGATAAATATTCAAAAGTATGTAACAATAGGCGTATACTGACGTGCCTGATCAGTGGGGTTGATCGTATTTCCCCATTTTGTTAGGCTTTAATAACTGTAATTGAACCTGATCCACTTGGGCTCTGCGGCACTGTAGCAGTACTTTCAATGACACGGCACAGAAGGAAGCACACTCACTTCTCATCCAGTGTGATGGCCTGCAAAACGAGGGTTCGTTTCTCCCGCAGCAGTGTTGCTCCTTCAAGTTGCGGGAACAGCACTCAGGCTTCGTGTGGGCCGTCGCTTGCAGGCTCTAGTATTCTGGTCCGAGAATCACTTCAATTCTTGACACGTATAGTATTCGATCCCGACGGCTTACCGCCACGCATTGTGCCTGTAGGAAGCACACACACTTCTCATCTGTGATGCATGTGATGGCCTGCAAAACGAGGGTTCGTTCCACATTTCTCCCGCAGCACCGTTGCTCCTTCAAGTTGTGGGAACAGAACTTCGTGTGGCGCCAGCCTAGCATGCTGGTGGACCATCGCTTGCAGGGCCTTGCAGGCTAGCATTCTGCTCCGAAATTCTTGACGCGTACCCCTAGTATTCGATCGACCCCGACGTTTGCGGCTGTGGTTCCAATCTCCGAGTTAGGCTTCGGTAACCCATTTGGAATCACATGAATCTCTCACGCAATATTCGAACCACCTACACATGGGGGATTTCAGTATTTAAACTGAGTTTAAACTTAGATTTAAATGTGTATTTTTAATATTAAATTTGGGTTGACATTTAGATAGGAATTGAACATGAAGTATTAGTAGCAAACAAAATGTTGATTTACACTTCATATTTGTACCAACATATCAACCTGTGTTGGAATTTAAAGTTTAAACTTCACTCAAAATTTGAAATTTTGGCTTCACATTTAAACCTAAGTTAAAACTAGGTTTAAATACTGGAACCCCCACAATAGATGCCAAGGCCAGTGGTACTCTGGGTGTTCCAGTATTTAAACCCTGTTTAAACTTAGGTTTAAATGTGAAGCCAAAATTTCAAATTTTGAGTGAAGTTTAAACTTTAAATTCCAACACAGGTTGATATGTTGGTACAAATATGAAGTGTAAATCAACATTTTGTTTGCCACTAATACTTCATGTTTAATTCCTATCTAAATGTCAACCCAAATTTAATATTAAAAATACACATTTAAATCTAAGTTTAAACTCAGTTTAAATACAGGAAACCCCGGTGTGCTAGTTAGTGTTTTCAATTTTGCAATTTGCAATATTGCATCCCAGCAAACGTGCAACGGTTATGTAAGCCCTTCTCTCCAATCCTATATCTCCCCGATATGGACTGATTAACGCCCCATGTTGCCCTATATTATCTTGTCGCCGGGTAGGGTCGAGGGCAAGGTGTCGCGAGTGTTACATAACCAGTTCCTCCCTCAAAGCACTCGTTCGTTCAAGTTGCCCTGTCCCCGTGGCGGCTGCAATCAGACTAAATAAACTTGTATTTCAAAGAAACCAACGAAACCGTACTTTTCTTCACTTCTTCAGGTCATGGAGATCTTTATGAGGAATATTCCCTCGACGGCAGACGAAGTTGCAGTGGCACTTGCGCTACAACCACTGCTGCATAGCGCGGTTTTCGAACCCTACTCCCCCTCACCCATAAATTTCAAGGTTTATCTATTCGCAAACAAGCGAAACTATCGTTTTCAAGGTCGCACGGGAACGTTGACTCTCCCGAGTGTCAAAATTGGTGAAATCTTCCTTCAAGAATATGGCGGGACGAGAGTCAAAGTCGATAACCAATATATTACGATGCATCAAAGCAACAAAGGCCCTAGATCCGACACCCTTGGAGAGATAAGACTTTTTCCATATCGCGACCCACGCGCCATCCGGGAAACAGAAAAGAAGCTAGCTGATCTCAGTGGGGTTGTTCACCTCACCGACGTCCAATTTTGTTGGGAATGTCGGGATTACACTCTATCCACTGAGTGGAAATGGAATCAGGATGATCAGGATCAATCCCTCAATTCTATTTTCGACGCTCCTTTCTTTGATACTCCCGGTTCATTTTCCTTCAATTCTCCTCTCTTCGGTTCTCACGATGGCCCACCGTCGTACAGCCTTAGATTCGGTCCAGAAACACGCAAGGTTATTGTGAAGAAATCACAGAATTATAAGGCGCGGACGATTGCGACTCGCTACTCCAATATATACGCAGTAGAGACTGACAGCTATGCCAAAGTCATCTTACTCTACTTGGACATACCCCCATCCTATGAGGAGGAGGAGGAGGAGGAGGAAGTGGAGAATATATTTAGGATGGGCATGGGCAACCCTTTCAAGAAGAAACGCAAAAAGCTTATGTACCTCAATGAGCGACATGCGTCCGTTGCACCATATACATGGAACGTCTTGCGTTTGGTGTGTAAATCATCCGCCGATGTCGCGGAGTTCAAGCGAATGGCCGAAGTAGCAAATATAGCCACCCAAGAGAATCATCGATCGGTCGACCACAGGAATTTATTTCATGTCGACCGTCTGAAACAGCTTCGGGATTGGCTATGCGGCCTGGATTGGTTCGTTGCCTTCAAATGCGAAGAGTTACACAAGAATATGCTTCTCGATACTGTTGAGTTGCTAGAGCTGCGTGGAAGCATCAATCGACTTGTCCAATACCGGGAGCCAAACTATGTCACGCAGGTACTTCGTCAGTTTGACCTCGGTCTTCGGAGGCTCTGGTTCGCGGAGGACAAAACAGTTCAATCATGTTTCAATCAGGCCAAAGACGAAATTGACCAGGGTGGTATGCATCCGCAATTGGTAACCAACCAGAGAAGCCTTTTTCAATGTCTTCATGTCACCTTTACTCCCACAACAATGAAATTACGAGGGCCTTTCCCTGACGTATCAAATAGGATTCTCAGGCAATATCCAGATCATCACGAGTCCTTTTTGCGAGTGTCTTTTACTGATGAAGATAACCTACAATTCCGATTCGATCAACGCGAGGTGGACGGTCCAGACTTCATACAACGGCGTGTGGGGACTATACTCAAAAAAGGTTTCACGCTTTGCGGTCGCAAGTGAGCATCCAATTAGACTCGAATGCAACGCATTAATCATATTTTCAGATTCGAATTCCTCGCTTATTCCCAATCAGCTTTAAAGGAGTACACAGTGTGGTTCGTCACCTCATTCACAACAAGACAAGGTCGCCGAGTTGATGCAAAATATATTCGAGAGAGTATCGGATCCAGTTGGCCAGGAGACCTCAGACGTCATCCAGCGAAGTTTGCAGCACGACTGTCTCAAGCTTTCACAGCTACAGAATCCTCCGTATTTGTTGAAAATGATCAAATCGAGAGGATCCCAGACATAGAACGTAATGGCTACTGTTTCTCTGACGGGAACGGCATTCTTTCGCAAGAGATGGCCGATGCAATCCATGAAGCCCTCCAGAGGGGTAGTGATCGGATGAGTCGCCAAAGGAGCACCCCCAGTGTGTTTCAAGTCAGAATCCAAGGAGCCAAAGGCGTTCTCAGTGTCAATCAAAACCTTTCCGGTCTCACTATTGGATTGCGGCCGTCTATGGTGAAATTCGAATCAATTCACAATAATGATATAGAGATAGCACGGTCATTCAATAAACCCGGGAATTTCTTCCTGAACCGTCCTCTCATTATGATCCTTGCCGGTCTCGGCATTAACGTTGATGTCTTCTTGAAATTGCAACGTGATGCCGTCGAGGAAACCACCCAGTCATCCAAATCTCTCAAGACTGGGGCTCACCTTCTCGAGACACATGGCTTGGGCACTGCATTTTCATTGCCATCCGTTTTTACCAGTCTGCGGAAGCTGAAAATAGATTTCGAGGAGGAAATAACACCATCAGGAATCCGAGACCCGTTCATCGACCGCTGTATGCAATTCTCTGTACATCACGTACTTCGGGAGATCAAATTCAAGTCCCGTGTTCCAGTGCCGAAGAGCTGGAAGCTGGTGGGTGTTGTCGATGCTCACAATATTCTTGAACCACATCAAATATATGGTGAGTCTTTTTGAGTTCTTGCAATTGACCTCTTTTTTAACGAGTTCCTAGCCTGCATTGTGCGAGGAGAAGGCTCTTCTCCCCAATATATAAAGGGTACCATTCTCATTTCCAAATCACCCACAATCCATCCAGGTGACGTTCAATTCGCGGAAGCCATTGGCGCTCCCCCAACGGGCTCGCCGCTCCTTGCGCTTACTAACTGTGTCGTATTCTCCCAGCGAGGTGAGCCATATAGTATTTTTTGTCTTATTTTTAAATTCTTAGTTGCAATACAGGTGATCGCCCCCTTCCCAACATGCTGAGCGGTTCTGATCTCGATGGGGACGAGTATGACCTAATACAACTAACGTCCTTGCATCCACCCCGAACAGTGGCTCCTGGGAAGTATGATCCTGCGCCAAAACATATACTGGATCGAAACAGTGAAATTGAGGACGTCGCCGATTTTGTGGTCAATTTTATCAACAACGATATGTACACATCCATGCTCCTGATTCGTATATACCGTTACTGATCCTGATATTTTCTCGAAGGTTGGGCATTATAGCTATCAATTTCCTTCTGGTGGCTGACGTAAAGGGTATATTCGCGTCGAAGTGCGTGCTCTTGGCTAATCTCCATAGCTGGGCGGTGGACTTTCCAAAGAATGGAGAGCCAGTTCCTATCGATAAAATTCCATTCCCAGATACACGTGTCAAGCCCGACTGGTATGCACCAGAGACCGACACGTCAAGGGATGGTACCTACTACCCATCTTCAAGTGTTCTTGGAAAGTTGTTTAGAGACGTTCAACTCCCGCCTTTATCTGCTGCTATCTATGAATCCCGTGCACCACCGCGGCAAAGACACGGAAAAAAAGACATTTCCCTCAAGGACACCCTCCAGAGGCTCTCATTGGATACTGAGCACTTCGATGATCCTATATCCACAAGAATTAGAAATCGGCTGACACCTTTGGTGGACCTAGAGAGTAGCGAAGAGCTCACATTAGCGATTTTGAGGTTGTTCGATCATTTCGCCGCTGAACTGGAGCACATATGTTTCTCCTATACACTCTCGCGCAAGGCCACAGCACGACTCACCGAAGAGGAAGTATTCGTAGGGACAATTATCGCGAAATCGACGCAGCCAAGAAAGCGGAGGGATCATATTGCTGCTATGCGAGATGAATCGACCACTCTCGTCCGCCACATATGGAAAGAACTCGAGGGTGGACAGAATGCTTCCATCAACGATTGGGTTAACCGTTCATGGGCAGCTTGGAAGCTGTCTCTGACGAAAAAAAATCAGTTCGGGTCGAAGAGCTTCGGTTGGGCCGCATTGCGTGCTATCTTGGAAGCAATCAGGAAATTGGAGGAGGATTAATTTGATCTGTGCCATGTAACATGACATTCTATCTATCAGAGCGTGCTGTCAGTCTGCGATCGAGGTTAGGCCACCGTCACGTCTTTAGCGCGTGAGTTAAGGCTGGTTAATGGTCGCCAGGCTGCAGTTTCAGGGGAACGGGTTAATAGGTGTTCTAGTGGGAAGCAACGAACACTCTAGGGAATATACAATACCAACAGATCTTATACAAAATTAGCATGACTCAAAGCGGCAGGTGGACTCGCGCGCAAGTTAACCGGCGAGACAGTTAGTACTTGTTGGAAGTGATATATTACTTTTAGACAGGTTACCTATATATCCCTAAATATTAAATGGCGACGAACCTGGCTTGTTGTCTTATTGTCTTAACTCCAAATATTCTTCGCAACTTTTATGAGCACGATAAATGCCCATTTGGCATCATCCCCACAAAAAAACAACCGATAGAAATTGTTCAAATCAAAATAAAAGCATAGATCCGGTTGTATATAAGTTCTAGCGAAATCGCCTCAATGTGCACCTTTAAAGCGACCAAGCCGCCCTCGTACTTATGTTGTTTCAATACAATGGTCTTGTGGCTGACTCAACGCTTATTACAGCACCTTAGTAATAATGACAAGCAAGTACCGGTAGCTCAGGTTATGAAAGGATGTCGGCTCAATGGTTTTTTGCTGACCGATGGTCCTGAATACCAATATACTAATCCAGAGCAAGCGTTCACGGAACAGCGCATATAATGGCGAGGAGGAGGAGTATACTAGTTCAAAGTCGGAGTCGGCGACGGATCATTTTTTGATGTATTGACTCGGGATCGTCATTGAACGCTCTAACGAGACGGATGTAGAGGTGGACCTGATAGACGGACCAGGTTTGGATTACCATCACTTCCGGAGGAGCTTTCATGCATGGAAGGTCATTGGATAACAATGGAGTAGCTTCGAGGACACTGCAACCTACGCTAAAAGAATCGTCGAAGATGGTATTGGCCGAATCACACTTGAACTCGATGATTTCCAATGAAGCAGGCTCCGTGTGGTTGAAGCGATTGGTTATGAAGCCATCTGCATTCACAGCAAAGACCGAGGGCGTAACTTCCACAAAGCAACGCGAATACATCTGCGAAAGCCCGTAGCCAGAAGTACTTTAGACTCGCACCTCAATATATTTAGCATCTCTTTCGACATACCCAGCAACGGCGTACAGGTCAATTTTTTTTTCAACCGATACGGCGGAACGTGGAGTAGTATCTGCGATGCTGACACCAGTGAATGACTGGACGGGAAGGACAAACCCACATCTATAAACTTGAAGCATGAGGGGTTTCCATTTCGCCTACTGTCCAACATGGAACGTCGCACAGTGGTTGCAACAAATTTGAGGGAGAAAGGCGTGAAGAGGAAGCCTCTCACTACAGCCGGTCGTGACGCAGTATCGAGAAGAGGCACCGTCGCTGTGGCAGTAGAAGAAGATACGCATGAGGGGACCAAAAGGAAGGAGTGTTTCACCTTGTACGAATGAGTCCAGACCAAGCAGTAACATTTTGCTATAATATCTTATCAACTTTATAAAAAGACGGGGTAGGCAAAATTCGGTTACTTGAAGGGTCCAGCACCAGCAAGGCACGCGCGATCCTACGCAATTCAGATCAGGGATACTATATCGATGTAGGGAGCAAGCGAACAAGAAAGAAAAGGGAGAGTACACCGGTCTTGAACTCAAAATTCGACGCTCTTCAACCGCAAAGCTCAGTGAAATGCGTCCCATCTGTGACCTTTCAACGCCAAGCCTGGCAACATCCTTGGGCCAGGGCGTTTACAGCCTTCCTGACTTATACGGCGTGAGGGACGAGGGTGAATGCATGGTAGTCGTTGAAGGTTTAGACTTGCTAGTTGTCAGCAGTTGCAGTTCAGCGACACGCATATTATCCTAGTGATTTGGCCTGTCAATAATTCTGTCTTCGTTTATGTGCAAGCTCACGGTCCACGAGCTCCCTGTTTACAGAAGTTGGGGGCTTTTCCATGTAAGAAACGAGAGCCTGTGTGCACTCATGCTTGAAGATCTGGACTCTTGGCATGAAGGACAACTAGAGATGAATCCAACTGGGTCGTCAAAAATAGTATCTTCGTAAATAGTAATTAATGCATAGAGTGAGAACAAAGAACAAGTGGTGGAGTAGAACATTATTGGGCAAGAGCGGGGAAGAACATTACCGCCAGCGGTCGGACACATACCAATCATGGATACACTTACACTTTATTTGTACAATACCACAACAGCCCCATGGGTCATGACGTCTCGCCAGCGTCAAGCCGTGGCAAGAGAGGCGTACGTTCTGTCGGCTCTGTGTCCTCTTCGTAGATCGTAGAGAGCGATGTATGATCAATTGTTGGGTCCTGGGTTTCTGGCTGTGAGCTTGGATCTGGGACGTGATGTAATTCAGGATTGGTCGGGTGCGTCACGTCTTGTTTGCATATCGGACACTGACGCGCTGCGTCAGGCGGAACCACGAAAGATAGACATCCAAGACGCGTACCAATTTCTTCCGTTGAATAAGCCAGTCATCTACCTCCTCTATGAAAGTTATTACAATCAGGTGAGAACTGGCATGAAATGTGAAACCGACCCATGTGGAAAATATGGCGACAGGGCAGAACTCGTACTTTGTCCCCTTTGACAAACTCTTCTAGACATATTGCGCACTCCAATTGTGTCTCATACCATTTCCGGGCCGCCTCAGTGTGCCGCACCTGACTGGATGTGGAAGGTTCACTCAGGACAGTCTCGGCCGGGTCGGGCACAGGTTCTGGCACAGGGTCGCCAGAAACTGGTGTCTTTGGGCTTTCAAAATTCTTTTCCAACTCCCAAAGTGTCTCTTGTCCCTCCCAGACCCGCCAGGGCAGGCTAAGAACAACCTCTTCGGGGGCGCGCTCTCTCCGTGCCGCACGAGCAGCACGTATTCGATGTATTAAAAGTGTGCACAAAGTGAGGGACGAGGGCAGAAACAATAGAACTAGGAATGTTAATAGCGGGCTGCATAAGTGACCTATCAGAAGTGATTTCTTTATAAAAGTAAATTCGGGCGTACGAGTACCATTCCCAACCCGAGGTGTCCGCAGTGATTGCCACGGAAAGAGTGTGCAGGTCCCAAATAGTGGTATTAGATGCAGCGATGAGAGAGGAAAGGATGTTATACGATTCGTAAGTGATATATGTAGAAGGAATATCAATATCCGCAGAGTCTCCTGAGCCATTTACATCAATGTCACTCAAAAACAGTACATTAAGACCTACCGAGACTGTACATTTGGACTAATCCATCTCCGTGTTGGTCCTGCTCCGCGGTCTCGCCACCTACGACGACGCCTTTGGCACCAAATCGCTGCGCTTCACGAATCTTCTCAACAAAGGTGCATTGACCCCGCATGACGAGCGCAATCCAAGTTTCAGATGATCGTGGTTTATGTTCGTCCCGCATGCAGAGACGTGGGCATCCATGGCGAGCCTCCAGCGCCCATTTACGGCCACCATCCGGCGACAGCGGGCGTGCCATATCCCACTCACTTACTCCTGGCCACCAAGGCTCGTCCCCACCACTAATGTCGTCTCCACCGTTGCCATTACCAGCACCCTCGCAAGGTACACTGTAGTCTTCCACACGGATCAAGTACCCCAACACGTCGGCAATGGGACCAAACGCCGCAGGACGAGCGGCAAAATCGATCACGGGGGTACGGTCTACAACGGTAACAGTAGAATCATCTCCCCAGACCAAGCCCCACAGCCAAGATACCATTATCCCGGTACCATGCGAGTTCTCGTTTGGCGAAGGAGAGGGGTCAGCAGAATCGATGTGATCGGTAATATTTTCCTCGTGAGATTTGAGTGGGGAGGAGAAGGAAGAGGTAAGAAGGTAACACAACCATAAGAACGAAATATATCGTCGTTGTCGCAGTGTCATGAAGGAAATGGACCATCAGCCACTCCACCCGGATATATCCGTCGACAATGGCTGACTTTCAAATTACGATAGAATCAAACTTCTGTAAGAGAACTCGTGTACTGTATCATGATCATCCTGTGACATTGCCATCTAGGCACGTCTATTTCATCTACTTCAACGCAAAAAAAAACATCATGGTTATAAAACATATGCTGGTCATCGCAGGGTATCAGTGTCTAGAGTCCGAATCTGAGTATTAATAAAAATGGTACAAAAATGGACATCCACGTCGACAAAGATGCGCCCCAGCTAGGCACGGCTGTCCACGAGAGCATCGCGCCTCTGTTTCAATCTGTTAGTATGGTAGAGCCAGAGTCAGTTCTAGAAAGATGTACGCACGAAGCACTGGTAGCAGGTCTGCCTGTAATATTCACCGTCAAAACCGCAACGAGACCATCTATGGCGGTTATGTTCTGTGGACCTCCGCCGACACTGAGAAAGTGGTTGATGCCGTTGCTATACAGGTGTTCAATGATCGAATTCAATAAAGAGGAAGGCACGAACCTTGTATTCTGTAACAATCCCCCGGTGTAGTTCACTGCTGTTTGGTATGTGTACCCACCAAATTGTGTCGTACCACTAAACGTCGAAGTATTTGTAACTTGTTCTGTTGGAATAGTGGAGCCAGTTATATTGCCCACAAGCCAGTCTCTATCAGATCGGTCAGCCTTAATGTGCGGCATAAGGTGACAGGAACGCAGACCGGCCCAGGTTATATCTGCATACGGGTTACGTTGGGGCAGTGTAAGCGATCACAGTTTGCAGGACACATACGAGTTAAAAATAAGGTCATGGCCCTCTAAACCATCGTCTGTCAGCTCCCAGAGAAGTTAACGCCTATATTTGAGGTCTCACCAGCTATAGGTAACTCATATGATAGCCTAAGGTTGTATCAGCGGGTACTATGGTAACATACAGCTGGCGTAACTCACGCCATGAATATCGCTCCGCTTTGCCCGTGACAGTGGTAAGTACGACACCGGCTCAGCTGATGATACAACATACCTATTTGCATCCGGACCATTCTGCACCCAATATCGAAAGTGGTTCCCTCCTTCCACGGTCTCCTTGCATGAACCAAGCGATGGGTCGCCGTAATTATAACGTATCACTGCTGTCTCATTCACTGAAGTGCCATAAGCACCAAGTGTTGCAACAAAAGCAAAGGCGTACATCCACCATGTCCATCACCCAGATTGGCCATTTGGTGATCACCTAAGTGTTGACCAAGGCATTCTGAAGAGAATTGAATTGATCTGTATTAATGCAGAATGATATGTCAGAGCAGTCCATCGTAGAACTAATAAAATACTAGCAAGAAAAAATTACGGAGCCCCCCATCGTCCTGTTGATCCTTCAATACATCTGGATCCGAGTTAGCTGATATGATCACATTAAGAGGTTCGCCTAGTCCCGCAGGGAAGGTGGTAAACCCGAACTAATTCAGATGTAAGACGAAGAAACAACAGCACTTGGGTAGCAAGCACCGTTAGCATAGCCCCATTGTTGCTCAGAGGATCGAAATATCCTTGTAGAGGTACATTTGCTCTGCGCCGCCACATGGAGTTACTCCGGGAAGAGGATATAGGATAAACTAATGGTAAAGATAAGAGTGCGACGAGGATCAGACGGGGTGGCACAGGCATCCTAGAAAAGATGTAAATGGTATTGGAATGAAAACCAGGGTAAGGAATAGGAGGAGGATATGCAAAGGATATGCGAAAACGATTGTGAGGATTGCTACAAGATGAATTACGAGTTGGGGTTCACCTCATGGCGGCAAATAGGCGCTTGCATATGTAAGCGCAACAAAATAACAATTGTCTTTTGAGAGGGCTGTGGTTGGACCTAAGTAACTCAGAAATAGACGGGTTATTGGCGTATATTAGTAATCTTGCAGTAGTTAGCTATGTACGCCGATAACTATGGTTTCGGCAGTTTATTTATAATACCTTTCTCTTGCCTCCAGCCTCCATCCCCGTGCATTTGTTCAACACAGGTTACTAACTTAGTAAGTACATGCCCAAATCAAAGGTTACAGCTAATGGATGGGGTCAAGCCAATACTTCAGGGGCTATAGTTAATGGGACCGTTTTGATGCTTTGTTATGGAGCTGGATCGGATGTGAGGTTGGATTGGGTCAGAACTCTCCTTGACCGAAATCGGGGTCATGATATTTGGAAATGTGCGGAATATTGGATGAGTCGGAAATCGGAGATCCGAAGACGGATCTATATGGGCATTGGCTTCAACTTATGGGTTGTGCCCTCTTGGATTTCTAGTGCCCTGGTATCTCAGATTGAGACTGGACGGATGTATTGGGGTTCTGATGATTGGGTCTATTTGGAATGGGTCAGTGACAAATAGTATGTTAAGACTTATCGGAGACGAGCGAGGGATTTTGGATATTCAGGATTGGAATAACCAAATATGGGAGGGGGTAGGGTTAATGATAATAAATGAATATCGAGCGAGGGTTTTGGCTTTACGGGGGAGCAAGTGTAATCAAAGAATGGGTTTTAGAAATGCCGAGAATGTTGGAATTGGAGTAATCGGAATAATCGGAATAATTGGGATAAGGATTGAAGGATTTTAAGGCTTGTTACTGATGAAAAGGGTATCGTGGGTTGTAGCGAGATAACGAGTTTTAACAAGATATAATGAAGTGCAATGAAGATGTAATAGGAATGTAATGAGGATGTTACAAGATATAATGAAGTGCAATGAAGATGTAATAGGAATGTAATGAGGATGTTACAAGATATAATGAAGTGCAATGAAGATGTAATAGGAGTGTAATGAGGATGTAACAAGATATAATGAGGTATAATGAAAAAAAGATATTTATGCTAAGGAAGGCTTGAACAAAGAAAGCATATTTAAAGGAACATGTGGAATTCTGAAATCAGAAACGGAAAGATAAGGGTGCGATACAGAGTTCTGAAATTGGGGTGAATATGGAGATCGAGATAAGACGTATGGGGATAAATAAAAATAGGGTTGTGACTGAGAATGATAAATTGGGCATATTGGAAATAAGCGGAAAGGGCTTATTGGAATGTGGAAAAACGTCAGAATGATGGAAGTCAGATCTGGGATCTAACAGTATCTCCCTTTTATGGCCGAGCCCTCAAAGCTGATTATGCTATTGAATGTCATGAGAAGTTTGGGCATCGGTTATCCATAAAGGCTGAGATCTTGGATCGGATATATATAGGAGAAAACGGTTTGTGGAACCACAAAAATGTTTTGACTCCCCACCACCACCACTACCCAAGAAAAATGCCACCACGTACCAGGTCACCATCTCCTACCCAGTCCATCATCGATATCAGCTCTAGTGATGAGCTCGCTGCCAAGGTGAAGGAGTACGAGCGGAAAAAGGCGAAGCTGGAGTTGAGGATGCAGGAAAGGGCAAAGGTGAAGCGGGAAAAGCAGGAGAGAGAAGCGGCAGAAAAGCGGGAGTGGGATCGGGAGGAGAAAGAAGAGCAGGATTGGAAGGAGCGGGAGGATCGGGATCAGAGGGTGCAGGAGAAGGAGGATGACCATTGGCAACGAAAGGAGGAAGCCGACCGAAGGAAGCGGGAGGAGGCAGATCAGTGGAAGGCCGAATCGATGCGAACGGTGCAGGAGGAGTTGAGGCGGGAGGAGGCTTGACTCAATAAATTGTCGGTAAGTGGTTGCTCTTCTTGTCCATTGATTGATTTTGACGGAAGAATCAGACTAGCCAGAGAAGGTCGATTGCGAACCAAAAGCCGACCGAATTCTGATAGGTATATTGGAAAACACGACAGGCCGGAAATGTTGCCTTGAGGAGGTATGGTTGGAGGCCAATGAGTACAATGATCGGTGTGTCCTTTGTTGAATGCGGGGTTTGGAATGTGTTGATAAGGAGCAGAAATGCAGAAAATTGCAGAAGCAGGCTTGCGTCCAATGCCAGATTGACCAGAAGAAGTGCACCAAGCCAGGCGACACAGATTTCGTGGCAGAAATGGAAAGTCGTCATTGTCAGTGCAGAGGCGGGGTCGGGCAGAGAACACAGAAGCAGGGCCAGGACCGGCAACAAAAAGGCATCGGGCAGAGGCGGTCGCAGATCACGAAGTTGGGGCGGTCTTGGGGAAGGGTAAAGGCAAGGAGGTGGATGACGATGGAATGGATGTTGATGTCATTCTGGAGGTACCAGAGAAAGAAGTTCCGGAAAAGGAGGAAATTGCCAAGGAACTGGAGAAGGAAATTCTGGAGGTACCAGGGCAAGAGATTCCGGTAGGGGAGGAATCGGCCAAGGAGCCAGAGGCGGATGTCAGCAAGAAAACGGCGGATTTGGGAAATGCGGCTTTGGACAAGCCAGCTGAGGTGGAGGAAGTGGAAAAGACAGCAGGGGCTGAGGTGGAGGCCGATAGGCTGGAAGGTGAAACTATGCAGTAATTAGTGATTTGAAAAATGAATCGGAGAGCGAAAAAGTATCATAGAGTGATTCGGAGAAGTTTCAGTGAAGTAATATAGGGCATTAAGCAATGAAGTCATGTCAAAAATCAGAAGGAATGAAATTGGAAAAGCGAAAAGAAATCGGGAAAATAGAAAATGGTGAATCAAGGATTTTAAGTTAAAGAATATTGGAGGTTGGAGTATCGTGGAATCAGAGGAAAATCAGGGGTCCGACTCCGGATCGGGATTGGTCTTGTAACACTGGGGGCATGAGCATATTTTTAGTGTAAAAAATGTGATAAAAATGCTTTTTCCTTACAGATTATTCATTCACTATTCTGGTTGAAAAATCTCCCAAAAATGCTGCTTTTTTATCAAGTTTTAGGACCTGAAAATCTGGTACATACTTCACATTTCTAGGCATGGGAAATGGATGTAAAATGTGAGAAATAATGAATTTACTCATTGATTTCATGCCACAAAAATGCAAGGACAATCTTCATTGACATTCTCAACAGAAAAGAACCAAAATTTATCCAAGATTTCATAGTAGAAAAAAGGTGAGAAAATTAGTAAAATATATGAGATTTTCATGAGATTTTTCAAAACTATTAGCCAATGAATAATCCAACATTTTTCTTTAGTTTTTGCAAGGAAAAACCTGATGGATAAATGTTTATCCAATGGATAATCATTCACCCATAGGCAATATATAACAAGTTTTCTGAACCGAAAAGGCAATGAAAAAGTCAATGGATAAGAGTTTATCCCTTGGATAATCATTCTGCCATAGGCAGAACATTTACCCCATATGGAAGAATGATTATCCAAGGGATAAACTCTTATCCATTGACTTTTTCATTGCCTTTTTGGTTCAGAAAACTTGTTATATATTGCCTATGGGTGAATGATTATCCATTGGATAAACATTTATCCATCAGGTTTTTCCTTGCAAAAACTAAAGAAAAATGTTGGATTATTCATTGGCTAATAGTTTTGAAAAATCTCATGAAAATCTCATATATTTTACTAATTTTCTCACCTTTTTTCTACTATGAAATCTTGGATAAATTTTGGGTCTTTTCTGTTGAAAATGTCAATGAAAACCAAGATTGTCCTTGCATTTTTGTGGCATGAAATCAATGAGTAAATTCATTATTTCTCACATTTTACATCCATTTCCCATGCCTAGAAATGTGAAGTATGTACCAGATTTTCAGGTCCTAAAACTTGATAAAAAAGCAGCATTTTTGGGAGATTTTTCAACCAGAACAGTGAATGAATAATCTGTAAGGAAAAAGCATTTTTATCACATTTTTTACACTAAAAATATGCTCATGCCCCCAGTGTAAGAAATTGTGAAGATGTTCGGAAGAAACAGAAATATTGGAATGTGAAAAGGCATAGATGTCGAAGGGTTTGTGAAAATGTAAGACGGTGTAAGGATGAGACGTGGGTGGAAGTGTTGTGTTTGGAAGTTGTCGGAGGAAGTTGGAATAAGGAAGGAGTTGGAATAGAGGAAGGATGATTGGAAGATTGTCGGAATAGGGGAAGGAGTCGGAAATAGAGGAAGGATGATTGGAAGATTGTTATCAATATGGTGGATACTCCCCTTTCAAGGTAGACGTCCCATCGTCTACATTGAACATCAGAGAGGAGTAGACAAGGCATCGGAGTATTGGAGATCCGCAGGATTTCGGGTTTTCCAGGAAGTAAGGGGTTTTTTTTTTTTTGGAAATTCCTAGATAAAGTGGTCTTGTTGTTGTCCCATTGAAATTGTTGTAATCACAGATTACCAAGAAATTTGGAGAATGTTGGAAGGTTTGAAACTTGAAAAGGAAATGTGTCGAGATTTATTGGGATTCTTCAGAAAAGGGGTCAAAAGAAGAAGAGAGTCAAAGTTTGGAAATAATGGAGTTTTGGGAACAAAAAACGTTGTTCAGGGTGAAAGGAAGAAGTGTATAGAAGAGGAAAAGGTGTTGGAAGAGCTGGTGAAGGTACTTGATATTTGGTCTAGAACATTGTTGAAGAAGGGATGGGTATTGTCCTAATGGTTCAAAGAGGTCCGAATCGATCGGAAAACGTAGGTCAGAAAATGTATGGATGCTGCATTCATGGAGGGAAGGGGTTTAACAATGGCATTTGAGGAAGTACGTTACGAGTTCCGAAGGTGGTTTGCTGGTTATTGTCCCATGACATGGAATTCGATATTGGTGACTAGACTTTAAATCAGAGCAACTGTGTTGCATCTTGAATAGTCGTAATTGGAAAATCTGGAAGTTAGAGGTTGGAGAATTAAATCTCGGAGGATGCCTTGAAGTGGATTCAGTGTTCGGAGTTTGGAAATTGTCCTGGGGTGTTCTTGATGAATTGCAGATGTACTGTGTGGAACGTGTCGGATGAAAACCTATAGCTAGGGCTTCGTTAACATGTTCTTGAGGTGGGTCTGCCTTAACTAGATGTAATGATTTTTCTCATAGTGAGATTCTCTCCCTCCGATAAGATGTAATCTCGTCAGAGTATGTAGCAGGATTGAGGATCACTTGTCGGAAAATTGGAAGAATCGAAGTAACGGATTTTCCTACTGGAAGGCGCCAAGGTTCCCATATTGTCGTATTGCAAACTGAGGATTCAGGCATCAACGTTGGGTGTTATGGTGAGTTGGAGGATGTTGCAGTGAAGTGGGATTTTCAGAGATTCGGAAAAATGCAATATTTGCAGGTTTCCAGGGGACATGTCATAGAATTGAATCTTTTTGTTGAGGAGTGCAGAGCTGGGTACTACCCAATGCCCTGTCAATCAATGGATTGTAGTGGGTGGGTTAGTGGTGTTCCAGCACATCGGAACAATTAGAAACAAGTGGCGTTATACGTAATGTAATAACGACTGGGATTTTCGCTTGACGGGAGGATGGGATTGGCTTGAATAGCCTACTGGATGATGCGACATAATGTCATTGGTGATGGAAAACAGAGACTGGCGGAAAACAGGAATCCAAAAGGATGATATTTAAGTATAATGATCAGTCGAAAAATGTTTGGGAGAAAGATATTTGGGGTCTTTGGGATTAGGGGTAAGATTGGATGACTGTAAGGGATTTTGGCGGAATTGTCAGAAACTGGAAGGGATATTTTTCGGAAAGTGTTTTGGCAGTCTTGACAAGGCACAAAGAAGATATGAAGCATGTGATCATGCATCAAGAGTCCTTCAGCTGTCAGTTTCAGGGATTCGGAAGGTCCTCTAAGGGGACCTTGGTGTTGGAATCACTTAGTGTGACAGTTGTGGTTTGGGATTGTGCTTTCCTGGCAAAGGATGATGACCTTGGGCATTCTTTCGCCTTATGACCAGGTCTTCCACAGTAGAGGCATAACTTTTGATTGATGTGTCATTGTCTCTCCTGTGGTCTTAACTTGCCATCTTGTCTGAGGATGTCGGAAAGTTTTGGTATCGGCAAAATCGGGGTTTGGTGGGAAGTTGTTGCCATTTGTTGAGAGTCATCACAAGGATGGTTAGAGGTCACATTGCCGATGTCGCTCAGGGTTTGCTTGGGTTTGGAGGCTTCGTCTATGAGGCACTTGTCGAAGAAATTGTTGGTGTCATCAAGATTGGGTGTTCAGATTTGGGTGTCGGAAAACATTGTAGAAATCAAGAGTTTCAGCATATATATACTGTTATGGAGCCGGATCAGATGTGAGGTCAGATTGGGTCAGAACTCTCCTTGACCGAAATCGGGGTCACAATATTTGGAAATGCACGGAATATCGGATGAGTTGGAAATCGGAGATCCAAAGACTGATCTATATGGGTGTTGGCTTCAACTTATGGGTTGCACCCTCTTGGATTTCTAGTGCCCTGGTATTTCGGATTGAGACTGGATGGATGTATCGGGGTTCCGATGATTGGGTCTATTTGGAATGGGTCAGTGACAAATAGTATGTTAAGACTTATTGGAGACGAGCGAGGGATTTTGGATATTTGGGATCGGAATAACCAAATACGGGAGGGGGTAGGGTTAACGATAAATGAATGTTGAGCAAGGGTTTTGGCTTTACAGGGAAGCAAGTGTAATCAAAGAATGGGTTTTAGAAATGCTGAGAATGTTGGAATTGGAGTAATCGGAATAATCGGGATAAGGATTGAAGGATTTTAAGGCTTGTTACTGATGAAAAGGGTATCACGGGTTGTAGTGAGATAACAAGTTTTAACAAGATATAATGAAGTGCAATGAAGATGTAATAGGAATGTAATGAGGATGTAACAAGATATAATGAGGTATAATGAAAAAAAGATATATATGCTAAGGAAGGCTTGAACAAAGAAAGCATATTTAAAGGAACATGTGGAATTCCGAAATCGGAAACGGAAAGATAAGGGTGCGATACGGAGTTCCGAAATTGGGGCAAATACGGAGATCGAGATAAGATGTACGGGGATAAATAAAAATAGGGTTGTGACTGAGAGTGATAAATGGGGCATATCGGAAATAAGCAGAAAGGGCTTATTGGAATGCAGAAAAACATCAGAACGACGGAAGTCAGATCTGGTATCTAACATGCTTATAATACTGACCATACACCCATAAATGACAATGACCAATTTGGTAACTGGGTCTGATTGCGATTTGAGGATCAGTGTTGTGACATTAAAATAGTGCTGACACTGTGCCTCTTTCGTTGTCTCAATAGAGACATTATGATCAGGTTCTGAACATGACCCAGAGATGGTGTCAGAGTCAATATATGAGGTTCATGACAGCTTATGGTCAGTCTATGCTGGTGTCTCCTGGCATTGATCCCATGTCTTGCTTACATATCACAAAATAATCTAATCTTGGCCATACCCCCTTATAAATCAGCATACTGCCAGTTCATGCTCAAGTCTGTTTGCAGTATAAACCAATATATGGGGTGAATTTTGATCATGATCTGGATACTACGGTATATACCTGCATAGAATCAACCACTGACCACCCTCTGCTCTCTCTATCATGGTATGTCAGGACTCTTCTCCCTTACGCAGTCTCAGACGTTGTGCATATGGGACTGGGGCTTTGCGGTGCCACCAGCCTTCCATCCTTTGTCCCCATATATGCGTTTTGTCTGGTGATAGTGTGAGGGCGTGGCATGGCCAGCAGTGGCGGTGTATCCTGGGGACCACCTGGCATGAACCCAGCATTGACAGCTGCGTGTTGGAGGGCATCTACGTATGTATTGAGTTCTTGTGATGAATATATAGGCACGGTCTCTATAATGTTGCTGGGGCCACATAAGGGCCAAATATCCAGAGTGCCCATCTGAGTTACCAGAGCGCAGCTTGGTTTTTCAACAGTAGATCCTCTTCAGCCTTAGTGAGAGTCTCTCAGCCTTCTAGCCACTGTTTGTATTCAGGAGCATATCTAACTTCCTGGTTGCATTGATTCTCCATGCCTGGCTCTGGAGCTTCCTTTGTGTCATGTTCAGTCATGAACATGCTAGGAACATGGATGAACAACATGTTGTCATGTGCTGATAGGCTTTAGTTGGCATAACGCTCATATGTGAAACACTTACAGGTTACCTCTTGCCCAATGACTTTTGGAATAGGAAACACAAGCATCGGCCAGTCAAACCCAAAGGATTTGTTGGTACTGTATGAGTCCATACACGTCGTAAGCATATTCACTGTTGTGCTGATAGCTTCTGACAGTTTGTACTTTGATTATGGTCATGCACAGCAGAGTGGAAGGATGCAATGTTTTGTTTGAGTTGTAGTTTAAATAACTTTACTAACTGAAATATTTCAATTATGTTTGTAAGGTACTGAAATTTTGGTTACAAATTAAATTTCCTTGTATTTCAAGTTCCAAATTTGCAGTATAACATAAGCCAAGAGAAAATCAAGAAACAAGAAATTGTAATGAGGATCTTAAACAACCTTTAACTTACCTCATACTTTCTGACATGCAGCATAAACTCACACTCACTAACACCATGAGTCTGCCAGGCATACCGCAACTGAGCCC
This sequence comes from Ramaria rubella, assembly GCA_015039355.1. NCBI lineage: Eukaryota > Fungi > Basidiomycota > Agaricomycetes > Gomphales > Gomphaceae > Ramaria > Ramaria rubella. The sequence continues at coordinate 173,326 of MU134434.1, read as the reverse complement.
AATCCTCCCAAAGCAAACAGTGGCAGTGGTTGCTGTCATCCGACTCGAGGGGGGTGCAGCTCTTGATTATCCTTGACAGGAGTTTTTGGTGTATGTACTCTCTGTGCAGTGGCACACAATTAGGATCCTGGGCAAGATGGGGAATCATTGCGCTAAAGGGAAATTGAGGGTTGCAACCGACGTACACTATCCAGAAGAGATTGACACCCCAGTGCCACTCATGAGTGTGGTTTTCATGGATCATGTCGCATAACCAAGTGTAGATATGATGGGCAAGAATATGCAATCATCACACGATGTGGGTAGGTGGGTGGTGGGATATGGAGGTGATATAGAAACCTGGGTGAAGGATTGATACTAGGATTAGGCAGCATAAGCATCGTCAAGTAGCTTAAGCAACTGTTTACACTTACAGTGGTATTCAAGTCAAACTTCTCAGAAGAGGTTACTGCATTCCCTGGATATCCTTTGGATGAGTAGGACAGTAAATTAACATGATAACTCTGCTTCGGAGGTTAGCAAGCAGGATAGAAGGGCAAGACAACATACCTGCTCAAGCACAAGATCTAAGTGTTGCAGAAGTGGAGCCCCTTTAAATCACAGGATGAGCTTTGGCTCGATGGCATCCTCTTGATGCTCCAACTCCCGATGAAAAGTGACATGGAGGGGTTCAGAGTAAGTGATGATGCTCTCTGAAGTTGCCAGAGAGATAGAGCAATAGTGATCAAGGAGTATGTTTCTGGACATATTTTGAGTGTTGGTGGTCAGCGAAAAAGATTGGAATGCAGTTGACAGGTCATGTGATAATTTGAGAGACATGTTGAACATTCTCAATATTCATAAACCAACATTACACGTAGAAATGTCGAGTCTCAATGAAAAAGGTGCGTTTTAATGTGTAACTAGTTATGAAATATTCACAGAGTTTAGAGTCGCTGGGTGGATGGCACAATGCATTGTGTGCTCCGGTGCAACATCGACAAAATTAAGCAACGCTCATGCGCATTCTCAGACAACTAAACATAAGGAAAATGCCAGATGGAATCTATCCCAAGAAGCTGCTAAAATTCTTTTTGAGAGGGAGCAACCAAAAACCTGACGCAGAGTTCACTCCTGAACACTTCCCATTTGAAGACAACTCAGAACATATACAGGGTGAGCGGAGAGCTTTTGTAATAGCATACATAGGTTGTAATAGCATACATAGGTTGTAATAGCATACATAGGTTGTAATAGCATACATAGGTTATTACTAATGAGTATTGTCCCAGAATATTCACAAATTCATCCCAAAAGACTGGTGATGATCCTGAATCTTAACTCAAGGAGATGCAGAACAAAGTCACTCGAATGATGGCCAAACTATTGAAAAAAAGAGTAGAGCTTGGACTACTACCACCAGAGGTCAGCGAAAAAATTGAAACAGATGATAGTGCATGGGGTTACAAAGAAGAATTGAGAGATGAAGAGGGTACGAATTATGATTATATCATTTGCTTCGTATCCATGACACCAATCCCTCTATCCCTCCAGCTCTTCAAGAAGCTCGCAATTATTCCAAAATTCTCAAAGCACATCTACCAAACACACCCCCTGGAGAGTGGTTTCCGTACCCAACAAAAGCTGTGAGCACTAGCATTCCCCCCTCCTTTGTTTTGACTCATCCATGGCCTCCGTAGATGTTTCTCACCGACTTGCTCTTCAATTCACCATGATTTTCACTTGCCCAAAAGTGTGCGATTATTAAATGGGCAAATTATCTCAGCGCGCAAGACATCCCTAGCATATATTCACCAGAAAAGTTATAGAAAGACCTGAATAAAAATATTGGAACACCTACCACCAAGAAAACTTCACGCAAGGGGAATATCTTTTATATAAATGAAATCGGGGCTGCCATTGCAAAGGTGACCATACAAATTCATCCAAATAAATGCTAACTTGAACACTCTTAGGATATATCAAACCCTCTTGTCCATCCTCACATGATATTCTATCCCAAAGATGCAGGGGGGGAGCATGTCAGAGGCCTGGCATGGTGAAAAATGGCTAAAAGACATACCAGACAACATGTTGACACCTATGGCCATACACCCAAAAACAGGCCAACATTATTTTGTCCAGGAATTATGCCATTGTCTTGACAGCATGTGGTTTATTCCAACATGATGGTTGACATGAAAAGATGCAGGGAATTTGTGGGCCACTGGTTTTGCGGTCATTGACACTCCAGTATATTGTTACATTCCTTTCTTAAAGTGATTGCTGACATAAATTACCTCTCTTATTAGTCAGGATTCGTAGTGCAGTTGCAGGCCAAGATAGAACACCAACTGAAAGACATGGATATGTGCTATACAGAGATAACAGATATGCTTCATGAAAAACCCAAGTTTGCAGGTGAGCCCTCAAATCTTAATGTAAACCATTTCTTTATCTGAATTTGCCATAGAATGCTCTATCAATTTTTCTGCGCAGATGCCAAATCCCCAACGAATTATTGCAAATGGAAGGCCAGTCTTTGTAACTCTCATCATTCAATTTCTAGATGACGTCTCCGCAAACGTATCAAAGCTCTGGAATAAGCATTTTGTATGCTACATCTCCATCACCAACCTTCCCCAGGAATATCTGGATCAAGAGTTCAATGTTCGCTTTGTTGCAACATCCCCCTTGGTAAACCCTATGGAGCTAATGCAAGGTATCTGGGAGTCTTTTGAGTGCATTTTCCTTCTTAAATTTAATATACATTTGTTTACTTATTGTGAAGGGAAGGGATGCATCTAAATGTGGGATTTTGGCCTATGATTGTGTATTGCACACAGAATGCCTTTTGCAGCCCTTCCCATTCTTGTGGGCTGCAGATAACCCAATGCAGTCAGAAGAATGCTCTCACAGTGGGCTTTTGTCCAATAAATATTGCCACACTTCACCGCAGGTGGTACCCAGGAGTACAGGTGCACAGATGAGGGGTATCTTTCACTTTTTAAGGGAAATTTCATTCCTTTGTTACTCTTATATCTGTAATTAAGATTTTCCTCAAGTCTGCAGAGATACAAAAACCTCAGGATACACAAGAGAGCATATTTCAGCAGCTGGTTTGCATGCTAGCTCCAAATTCTCAGACGTCATTGGAGAAGATGGTTCAAGATGTAGGTGTCAAAGACACAATTGCCCAACCAATCATTGAGTGTTTAAAGCAACTTGGGAAAGAGCTTTGGAGCCATCAGTCAAGGTCTATACCAGAAATGCAAGCCCTCCTGAATGAAGAGCTCAGATGACTGAAGGGAATGGGCCCCATTCAGAATCCTATTCTGGAAATGAAAGGTATGATGGTGATCTAAATAAGATTTGCGAAATAATTTCTCTAACTTCTCACCAGGTGTGGATGCGCATCACGATACCCCAACAGAAATTCTTCACACAAATTTGCTGGGAATAGTCAAATATTTTTGGGGCTAATTGGTTTATCTGATTTTGAAGGACAAAAAAAATTGACCTTTTTGAAGCACATTTGGCATCCCTCTTGTCCGACAGCCTCAACATCCCCTGCATAATGGCTAGCTATATGTGCCAATATCATGGCTCACTGATAGGCAAGCATTTCAAGTCAATTGTACAGATCATCACTTCTGCAGTTTATGATCTCATGCCCCAAGCTCTCCTTGATACATGGATTCTAATGGGCCAGTTGACCATTCTGTGCTGGCACACAGAAATTAAAGACCTGAAACCTTATCTGGTGTGCACTGCAAATTTATTGCAAAGAAACATGGGGCTTATTTTGTTTTAGATGGAGCTACAAGATGTTATTGACCAATTCCTAACAAAAACAGCCATCTGTGCACCTTCAATCATCTTGACCAAACCTAAATTTCACTACCTGCTCCATCATCCTCTCTACATCAAATGATTCAGGTCAGCACTGCTTTTTGCCACAGAGAGGTATGAATCCTTTAACAGTGTCTTTCAGCTTGGGCATACACATAGCAATCGTCTTGCACCCAGCTGTGAAAGCACAGAAATGTTTGCTCAGCTCGACTGGGTGAAACATATTGCATCAGGGGGGTGGTGGTTTGATAAGAAAAGAAAGAAGTATATGCAAGCCACGCACAATGTTCTTAGAACAATTCTGAAATATTCAGATTATGCGCACCTAATTGGTTTAAGGACTGCCACTCAGAAAGGTGCTGATGAATGAAATATTTTTATGCTATCTTGGTAAGTTGTTTTCTGATGAGTTATCTAGGTTTTGTCTCCTTATTGCTTCCCAGCAGAGAGGAGCAAGAAAATAAAATCAAAAAACTTCCAATGATTACCTGGGAGAAAACGAAGGCTGGTTCATTGCATCAAACTGCACAGCTCCACAGCCAGGAGATGTGTTTCCTTCGAAGCTGTAGTGTCATAGCCAAAAATTTGGATGTTGTGAGCCTGGGAGCTGCTGTTACCGTTCAGGGGTCTCACCCTAATGTATGTTCCTTGGCACAAGTAATCTTGTCAACTGAAGATGGTTTCAGGGATTTTCATGTAAATCCGTAGCGACAGTTGATGAAATATTACTATCTCAAGAGTAAGGAGCCAATCCCAAGATACACATCATTGTGACTCTTTTTGCCCTCCGGCCTGAACGTCACCCTCTACTGGACACTGCAAGACTTACATGGACCAACGACATAATAGCAATAGACCCTCAGGTAAGATATCAAGCTCTCAGACCTTTTTTTACTAAAACTTCAACTGATGACATCTAGGACATTGTTTATTGTGTCAACATTCAACATGACTGTCATTTTGTCTGTTGTGACATTTCAGGTACCAAAATTATTTGCCAGGAGCACAAAGATACAACACAGACACAAAGCATAGTCGCTCATAAGCCTTCCACTAACTATGTTTTAAATTTGGTGGCTCTTCATAATTATAAGGAGCTCCTTTCACTACTACCCCCTGATTTCCCCCCCTCCCTCGGCATTTTTTTACAGATCACAAAGCTGTTTGATTAAGGCATGACATGAGTGTGGATTACCCACAGATTTTTCACAGATCCATCTGTGGGAAACCTGTGCATATTGCATCTGTGGATTTGGATATCCATTTCCCACGGATAAGCTCCAGATGCGGGTCTGGCCTGTGGGACTCACAGGTATACTCACGGATATCTGTGCATTAATACTATTTTTTGTTTCAATACATATACTAGTTAATACTCATGTCACCATGTCACATCAAGCAAACAACACTGGCAGCTGGATGTAATGTCACATGATGCTGCTGACACACATTCCTCCTATCTAGGATATAGACCATGTAAATACCAAAAGAGTGCTAAATGCTGGTGAATATAAGGGCAACCTCCAGGGGGAAGTGGAATATCACACTGAACACTGGCAGATGGGAATCTGAAGATATACAAGCTCACAGAAGACTACATACAAGGATACACACCTGGCAGATGGGAATCCAAAGAGAAAAGCCGAAGGTTCCCACTGCCAAGATAACTACCTAAAGGAGTACGCAAATAAGCGCTGGGACGTACTGTGATTACATAATGGGGTTGGAATCCAATCCCGTTACATAACCAGGCACTTATGTGAAGGAAAATGAAGAACGGATGCACTGTGTTTATGTAATGGGGTTGGAATCCAATCCTGTTACGTAACACAAGTGCTTATGTGAGTGAGGATGGATGCCAAGTTATGTAATGGGATTGGATTCCAATCCCATTACGTAACCGGGCGCTTAAGTAAGCGAACTTGAACAAAAAGATAGGGGCAAGGGAGATAATGGGGGAAAGGGAGAAGTGGGGAAGAACAGGTAGGAAGAAGAGATAATAGAGAAGTGTAGAACCACATGAAATGGGGTTCCCCTTACATCACCCCCCTTCTAGAGTGTGACGTCCCGACACACTAAGACCTACTGGAGGGACAGGAGGGTCATTCAGGGTCAGAAGGTTGTTCATAACTTTATCCAAATGTGCATTTAATTTATGATGTATTATAACCAACACATTTAAAAGCTATGTTTCTGAATATAGATGGACATTCCAAATGAAGTAGAATTGTTAGAAGTTCTACGTTTATGTTGTATTTAAATATCTGTTATGTACATTCAGGATTTTTTGGACAAATGTATATAAGAGATACATATCATCTCAGATCAGATATGTTAGAATATAGAAGCCCTACAACAATGTTTTACAAGTATAAATCAACAATGATGATATAGAGTGCAACTAGACATGATGTGTATCATAGTATGTTAGATGTACAATAAAAGTTATAACTAGATTGAGATGGGCATGTTGAATAAAATATGTATCATTAGTAAAAGGAAGATATTGTATAAAATTTTAAAAAACTTTAGATTATACATATGTATCAATAGTTAGTGTAAACATTAAAATAGATGTAAAGCTATTAATTCTGATGTGTGATTGAGATAATGTACATTTAGTCTGCTTGTTTGCAACCTCAATACATGTGAATGACCCTCCAGGTGTTTTTTGACAGAAGGTGTCGAAATCAGCAGCACAAATGTGACAAGGGGCACCAGGATGGAGAAGGTGGAAGTCAGCAATGAGGTCTGGGGCTGCTAAATCTGTCTCAGGAATCCACTCATCATGCTCATACCCATAACCCTTCCACCTGACCTTGTATTGGAGTTTCCCATGGTGGAATTGACTGTCCAAAACCTGTTCAACCTCATAATGCTCATTTTCCCCTACAAGGACTGGGGGAGGTGGGGGTTGAGCTTTCCGACCAGGAATGGGGTCTGGTGGGGCTGGGAGGAGCTTCACCACAGGGAAGACAGGGTGGAGGTGACTCATAGACTTGGGGAGTCAAAGACAGTAAGCATTGGAGCCAACCTTGTGTTCCACTAGGAATGGGCCTAGATTCCGATGTGGCAATTTCTTAGAGGGGTGAGTGGTGCTAATGTCGCTTGCATCTAGGAAGACTTTGTCACCAGGAACAATGGTAGGGGCTGGCTCATGACAACGATTATAGTATTGAGCCATATCTTCTTTTGCCTTTACAAGGGCATCTCAGGCTTCAGACAGGGAGTCAGCCATTTGTTGTTTGAACTCATTCACAGCTTCTCTCCTAGATGGCTGCTGGTGAGGTTTGAAGCCCATGCATGGGTGGCGACCAGAGTCAAGCATGAAGGGAGTTTCTTTTGTGGATGAGTGAACATGGTTGTTGTACTGGAACTCTGCAAGGGGTAGGAGGTCATCCCAGTCGTCCTGTCGCTCGTTCACAAATAGACGGAGGTATTGCTCCAGCTCTTGGTTGACACATTCTGTCTGTCCATCGGTCTGTGGGTGGTATGCAGTGGAGGCAGCCACCTTGATACCCAGAAGTCTGTATAGCTCATGAGTGAACTCACTGACAAACTGTGTACCTTGGTCTGAAACCACATGGAGGGGTAGGCCATGGTGTCTCCAAACATGATCCCTAAAGAGACGAGAGGCTCCCAATGCTGTAATTGTGGTCAAGGTGGGGATGAAGTGAGAACATTTGGATAAGGAATCCACAACAACCATCACAGCATTGTACCCATGCAGCTCAGGGAGTTCAACAATGAAGTCGACACTGACCGTCTCCCAACTGTAAGAGCCTTACTGTTTCACACTAACAGACTGAGCCAATAATTGTATTGGTGTCTGCAGTGTGGTTTACAAGTAAAAAAGGTATTCTTATGTAATCTACTTGTGGACAACTGTATAGTTGTCCACTATCTACAGGTGCCCCTTGTGGGCAGCTTATATAATACAAACCCCATAAGTCACTCTGGTGACTTATATGTCCTAAATAGTAGCATATATGCTACTGTAAGAATCTACATTCTTACACCCTCCCCACAGACCAAACCTCAGGCAGGTTTGGGAACCGTTATGCTGATGGCAGATCAGTATATATAGGTGCAGGTGCAGTTGATGATGCCTGCGTGGCTACTTCGACAATGTTGTCGTAGTACAAGGAGTCAGCTGGGTCGACCTCCATAGTAGTATCATCTGCTGTGGTAGCGGATGCCGGGTCAGTGGCAGACGGGGCGGATGGTTCCATTGTCGGCACGTGTGTATGTGCCTTCGAGTGGGGTGGCCCTCCACGGCGTCCATCCAAGGACGAATTGTTGTCCAAAGTCGACGGCGCTCCCCAGAAGCCTGGGGGCTGAGGGGTCATGGGTATATGAAGGCCAGTGAATGTCCGGCCTTTGCAAGCATTGAGGACCCTCTGCATGGTCTCGTTGTAGCAGACCTTGCTCTGCTTATGGAAAAAGTAGGGCTCAATGTTGACATGAGCCCTACCAGGATCTACCCCTGCGTGGTTTCCTAGCCATTTGGCTAGTTCCTCAAGAGTCGGACTCTCGTGGGGGCATTTCCACTCGAACGCCTTATCGATGCTGGTGGACAGCAGCACTGATAGATCTTGCCGCCAGTTTGAGCCAGCAAGATTGGCCCACTGGCCATGGATGGTGAAAAGCTTTGTTAGCTTTTGAAGAAAGACCAGGCTGTCTTTCTTTGGCTTAATGAGTTTAAGCCATACCCATACGTCAACATCCTCCAGTTGGAGGGTGTTGTCGCCATTCCTGCAAATGGTGGGCCATACTCCCTCTGGGGAGTACTCGATTGTGCGCAATGCATCCCTAAGATTGGGAGGTGTATCATGCACGATCTTGAACACTGGCGTTCGAGTAGCGAGTCGCTGCTCGCAATCAGCACACTTAATGATAGCGTGCTGCATGGTGCTGCGCGACAGGGCAAATGTCGTGCGCGCAAGCGTGAGCTGCTCAACAAATTTTGGGTTGTTGAGCTGGCACGTGTTGAACCACACAGTGGGTCCACAACTGGTGTGCACCGCAGTGGGGTGTGGTGCCTTGCCCAATGGGTGGGGTAAGAATCCCATCTGCGTTGCAGGCAGGTTGCCTATGGCGGGGGTGATGCAAGCATGCAGCGGGGTACGGCACCGCCAGCGTTTGCTGTTTGGATGTGGTCTTGCGACGGGATTGGGTGGGTCCTCCCGGTGAGGCTCCAGTTGTGGTCATAGATGGACTCACTGAGTCCATCATTGAATCTGGCAACAAGGTCAGATCGATTATAGTCGGTGCTGATTGCACCAACTTCACGGCGGATATTTTATCTGCCATTTTGCGATTAATTTGCCGCTCTTTATCAAGGGCGGCGCGTAGCGTGTCAAGATCTGAATTGAGCTCGCGTAGATCCTCCTTATAGGAGGATACTGTGTCCTTAACAAAAGGATGTGCCATCTTGGCAAGCAATGGTGGCCAGGCCACTTTTAATGCGTGTTCAATGTTGCGTATTCAGGGGTCGATGAGCTGCAGTTTTGCGGCTTGCAGCAAATGCTGCGCATATGCGTTGCACTCCGGACAGGAGTCACAGTGGATGATGGCGATGGCATCCTTGATGCCATGCACAGTCCAGCGTTTCTCCTTTTGGAGCATCGCAAATTGCTCAGAGGCACTAGGTAGTGCCTCCACTGAGTGGTGTGTTTGGGATGCTTTGGCGTCCATGGATAATAGTTCGTGTGACACTCGCACTGGTGTGAGTGTGGTAGTGGGTGGCAAAAAAACCTTGAAGTGGCAATGAAATCATCACTTAAAATCAGAGTGAGCGTGCCCGATGCGTCATGTGACTAATTTCACATGACGCTGTCACATCGCACGAATCATCGACACGAATCATGTTTGTGTTGAGTCCTTTTTATTAAGGACTCCTTGTCATCTTTCTCATGCCTTATGAGGCATGACTAGGAAGCTCTAGTGGCTACCTAACTCCCCTTAGTTCTAGATAGGCATCTAGTGCTTCTAACTCTCTGCATGCAGAGAGTGGTTCCCAGGTGACATCTCCCAATGTCCATCTTACTTGTAACTCCAGCTTGGAGTTACTAGTCCAGTGATGAGCCATGATCTCATCTACAAACCATTCTGGTTCATCTTCTTTCCCAAAGTTGTACATATAATTTACATCACAACGAGGAAATCGTTCGTCGTCATTGGGTATATGTGGTCTAATTAGACTCGCACGAAACTTTGGTAGTATCCTCCGAGCCATTAGCTCTGGGGGTAACTCAAGTTTCACTGTAGAACTGGAATTGTCCACTTCTATAACTGAGTATGGGCTAATATAATTGGGTACCAATTTCTTTGCCCATCCCTTAGGTAAGGAGAGGTTCTTTGTAGACAGATATACTAGCTGTCCAACTTCATATGTCGTTCCTTGATGGCGTCTGGTATTAGCAGTGTCTGTCTGCTGTACTCAGCTCGCGATGATTGCATTGTGAGCAACAATCAAGTTCCACAACGCTTATTGTGCGAACTGCCGCACTCCTCTAAATGTAGTATCCACTGATAGCACCTGCCCAATACGAGGCAAGTATCCACTGTTCAATTCGAATGGCGCATATCCTGTGGTC